>JABCMJ010005148.1:0-26027 GCA_014822125.1 Arbutus unedo | reverse complement strand
CACATATGTGTCCGGATCTGTGTGTTAAAGGTGTGTTGCTAGTTTTGCTCTATTATATTCCCACCTAATATAGCCAATTACCTTGTCTAGCACCATGTTAGCATTAACCTTGGGCTTGATTTTAGTATGGCAAGCTAACAAGACCTTCACCACAATGATAGCCCATATGTGCAATTCATGGATGGCCACTACCTCCTCCATCTCACCCAAACCATTCTCAAGCTTTGTTGCATCTATCTCCCTAGGTGTGCTCTCCATCAGAACCTCGAAAATGTTCCGCAGCATGTTAACTGTTGTGACCAGCACAATCACAAGAATATAAGCTAATGTTTGAGGACTTCTGATGGTTCAGAAATTTGCTGAGATAAGAGTTCTACCTTGAGGTGTTCAAGCGTGGTTTCTTGTTTGGTGTGCTTGGAGAAAGTGCAATGGCGTGTGGTTCTCTTGGTGTTTGGTTCAAATATGATTTGTGCTGCCAAATCATGTTTGTAAGTTTTGAGATTGACAGTGCATAGCCTGGCATTGCGTAGCGCCTCAAAAGCGAAAGCAGCACCACTCGAAAATTAATTTTGAAAGGCGGCTCGACTTAAAAGAAGAGGATGGAAGTGAAATGTCACTGTCAGTGTAAATTTTATTTGCTTTTTGTTTTTCTTACATCAACTGCATTGTCTCTCATTGAGAAAGCATCTGTCTGGAAAATATGCTCAGCATCTTCAGCAAATATTGCAGTAGAAATTGATTCAGTTGAATCCGTGACTTCAGTGTCGAACTTAATCCTGCATAATGTTTTATATTTATGTGTTAATTTTGAATAGATGTGTTTGGAATATGTATTGTCTGACCTGATCACAGTAATTGCACCAAAAGTCGTCAGCTCCAACTGCATAGGTTACTCATGTGCAGGTTTGCCAATGGCCGGCAGATTTGGTACCATAGAACGTAGATTTGCAGCATATGGTACCGTACTACTGCAGAATGTTAATATTTTGAGCCTAAACCCAATCGCAACTGGAAATGGACCAGGAAGATTTGCAATGGCAGTTGCCTGATGCTGACTGAATTGATCCCACAGTGACATGTTTGTCGGTATGAGCCTTATTTGTTGGAAATCTGAAAAAATTTAGCTTTTTGAATCAAACTAAAAATAATGCAATATGGAATGGTGGTTGTGCTCACCCTTGATCAACTACTGCCATATTGGCAACAAGTGAACCTCTTGCTTGTTTCGGAGGTCCAATGTTCAACAAAAAGAACATCTGGAATAATTCAATCTCATTGATAGTTTTTGGCTGAAGTGTTGGATGTTATACTGTAAGATTGTTTTCCAGCACTTTTATGTCGGCACCAAAGATTGTACCTTGGACATTGTTGCACTTCATTGACGACATGATACAATATAAATTATTTACATTTAGTAAGTTTTAAAGAAGATAGCATGAGGGCTATTGCGCAGCTCCGGAGTACTGACCTGATTAGAGAATGAGTCCTGCGACAGAATACATAATCAGACAATAGAAACGTTGACATCTGTTACGATGCCATATACAAATAAAATTCAGCAAAGGCCTGAACTTATGATGAAATTTGTCAAAATAGCATGGCATATTCATCATTACAAATGTAAATACTCCATAGTATGTTTATTTACAAAAACTAGAGCAATGGTTGTGCATAGAGGATCTCTTATTTATTTCTAACTTCAAAAATAGCGCATACAACATATGCACTTACAATTTGCTTCGGCTAATAGCTCCGTGTAGACTATGTTTTTAGTATAGTAACGAACCAGTGGATCGTTCCTTGACGAATCTATGTGAACTCCTATTTTAGAAGCTGTAGTTGCTACGTAGGTTTGAATTCTGCCTCTCCCATCGGTTGGAAGACGACAAAAAACTGCCATCAACCAATCGTGGAAGGGTGACTTTTAGGGGAAATTGTCTGTGTACAAATTCCACTGGATAAAGCTGAGGGTTGCTTGGCTGAAGTGGTATTCTGGGAATAAACAATGTTTTCCTTTTTTTTTCCCACTGCAACTTCTGCTATGATAACATGCGGCTTAAACTCTCTGCACGTAAGCCTAGTTCTGTTGCACAACCCCTTTGAAGGATTTATATTCCTGAGCATTAGCACTCGACAGTTTTGTTTCGGCCCAAGGCGATGTCGTGGAAGTCCTGTTGGTGAGATAGAATTCACGAAATCTACATGCGTTCCTTGTTGTGTGGCATCATTTGTCTCGTCAAAGCTTAAATCAATTTATCCCTTCGTAAATTTACCAAAACGAAAAATAACTTATTTGATATTATAGATGACTGGTTATTTCGTTTTTTTAGGCTGGTCCCATTTATTGCTCTTTTCTTGTGCATATTTCGCTTTATGAGTATAGCTCAATATAGAAATGCCTTACCGATTCCTCCTCGACCAGTGATGAAGAAACTTTTTGGCTGCTTTTGCATCACAACTTCTGATACTGTGTGATAGAAAACTCTTTAGGATTCATGGGGCTGCAATGTACAAGTATTGTGCAAAATAATCGCCTTAACCAAGTTGGCATTCGATATGCACATACTTCTTCCATACTTTTTTCATTACTTCTATAATCTTCCAATAGACCATAAGAGGTGTCCGGACGCGGATGGGATCCATCTGGAGGCATGGCTGCCGTCCAATTAGTAGCAAGCCGCATCCGGACATGAAGAAAACAAGCTTGTCATCTAGGCACAGATGGAGTCCGTTCGGACATAAGGCTTGCGAACAATTTCCGAATGCATTTTCTTCCTCCGTCTAGACATCCTTTTTGAAGGTACTGTACGCAATCCCTTGAACATGACTACCCCGAGGGACTTTTTTTTACAAGTTAAACGCGAAATTTTATCATCACCTTTCCAAGGCTTGAGAAATAAAATTTCTCTAAGATTTATATGAGAAGATTAAGTGAAATTGTTAATTATTGGGTGAATTTGAACGTACATAAATTTTGTTATTATGTAATACAAGTCCGATTCGATTTATGTCCACATTTAGATATTTATGCTCAATGAAACATAAAAATGAGAAAGATTATTCTATATACATTTATTCAAATTTTTTTCGACTCTCTATTTAACATTGATTACACTGAATCAAATCAAATGTATCATAAGTTTAGTTGGAGTTTTTAATTGGACAGTGACATTATAAACAAAGTAAAGAAAATTTTCGAAAAAGTAGAAAGAGAAAGTATTTTAAATCACTAAGAACAAGTATTAAAATTGTAGATGAATAGAATTGTGTACAAAGTATCAAAGTTATGAAACATAAAGTTGTTGAGATGAAAATATCCTTTAACTCGGGGCAATTCAATTAATTAGTAAGTGTAACTTAATTGATCGTTATAGAGTAAGCCAGTTCAGTGCAAAATAATTTATCGTCAAGGAGCAAGTCATTCAATCAATAGGATAAGTCATTTAATTTCTTGGAGCAAATTGAGTAACCGTTTAGCGCAACTATTGTAATTTTTTAGCAGCAAGCCCTGTAAAGAAATTGGAGCAATTGACTTAATCATTATAGAGCAAGTTAGTTGACCACTAAGTGCAAGATAATTTATTAGCCATTCAACCAATAAGGCAAGTTGTTTATTCCTTTGAAGCAAGTTAGGTAATCATTTGGTGTAACTTGTAATGTTTTTTGAGTAAGTCCTGTAAAAGACACGAAACAAGTCAATTAATTAGTGTGTGCAACTTGATTAATTGTCATGAAGCAAGTCACTTGACCACTTAGTGCAAGATAATTTATTATCATGTAGCAAGTCATTCAATAGGTCAAGTTATTTACTCATTTAAAGCAAGTTAGTTAATCATTTGATGCTCTTATAATATTTGAAAAATGCTATGGATACAATAGCAAAATTCATAATATTTCTAGAGCAAACCTTGTAAAAAGACAAGGAGTAATCAATTAATCAATGTGTGCAACTTGATTGATTATCACAGAAAAAACTAATTGATCATTCAGTATAAGATGACAATCATCATGAAATAAGTCATTCAACGAATAATGCAAGCTATTTAATCATTTGGAGCAAATTGATTATCCATTTGGAACACCTTTTTGGGAACAAATCAATTAATCAGTTGGTGAAGGTGAAATTGATTTGATCGTCATGGAGCAAGTTAGCTGACCACCAAGTGTAAGATGATTTCGCATCGTGAAGCAAATTATTCAACTAATACGATAAGTCATGTAATCATTTGGAGCAAATTGGAAAACTATTTTGTACAATTCTTGTAATATTTTTAGAACAAACCCTGTAAAAAAACCTTGAAATAAGTCAATTAATCATTCAAAACTAGTTAGGTAATCATTTGGAACAAATCATTTAATCGTTTCTGTGAAAGTTGTCATTTCATGGCTTAACATGATTTCATGTTTTAGAATATTTCAATACCTATTTTATTACCTTTTCAAAATTTTCTGAAATTTTCTCAACAAAGTAATCGTTATTTCCGCTCCTTAACGAAAAATTTTCCGCACACGAAAACTCATTCCAAAAATGTCTACGCTCCGTACTTGGCGAGGGGGCGCGGAGGGAAAAAGGGTGTGTATTTAGAAGCTTCCCAAGCCATAGTGCCCTAGAGGGAAGAAGCACGTAAAACCCTTACAACTTGCCTAAACCCATCTCCTCGTCCTCCTCCAGCCACATCCACCATGAAGACACCGCGCAAAACCGCCGCACTCGGCTCCATTGATGAACAAAATGAAGATCACCACCACCAACAAGAAGACACAGAAACAACCTTCACATCCAACTCGGACATTTGCCAACAACTACTCGACCGTTACGGCAAGTCCTCCGCCCCTCAGCACCGCCACCTCTGCGCCACTGCAGCTGCCACCCGCTCCCTCCTCCAGTCTTCGTCCCTCCCCCTAACTCCCCTCTCCTACTTCGCGGCCTCCATCAATACTATTGCCGACGCTTCCGTTACCCTGGACTCCGACGCGCTATCCGCCCTAACGGCTTTTCTCGCGATTGTTCTCCCGCTTGTGCCGGAGAAGGAAATTGTGCCATTGAAGGCGGCCGAAGCGGTGGCTGTTCTTGTGGAGGTAGCGGAGCAGAGGAGTGATGCCGTTTCGAACGCTAGTGCTAGGGCTGTGGTCAAGTGTCTGGGGGTTTTGTTGGGGTTTTGCGATTTGGAGGATTGGAATTCGGTTAAATTGGGGTTTGAGACGCTTCTTAAGTTCTCGATTGATAGGCGTCCGAAGGTAATGGTTAATATGGATACACATTTTCAGCAAAGATTAGTTGTAATTGTTTATCACAAGTTGAATTCGTACTGATAACGCTGTCGTCATAAGGCATTTTGAATCCTTTCCATCACATTTTTGCCTACGTATCTGTTCCGTAATTTATTTGGTTCTTTGCGCATTAGAGCTGAGTATACACTTGTTAAATAATGTTATTATCTGTTTTCACATCGTTTGGACCAACTCAATACAAATGGTAATTTCCATCATAAATCTTCAGTTTCTCACCAACCTCTTTTCTCTTATTTATTCTGGTTCGATTCACTTGAGCATTTGTTTTGACGAGTTTTGCCAAACTTAAGTTTACAAATCGTATAGTGGTTGCTGTTTGAAACCTCTTATCTTTGTCTCTCCTGGTTTTGTTATCCATTGTAAGAAAACCAAATTGATTACAACGGTATCCAAGATTTTAGAGCTTTTTTAATTGCGTCATTGCAGGTCCGGAAATGTGCTCAAGATTGTGTTGTTCAGGTCTTTAAATCACTAGAATTAACCTCTGCTATAAGCGAGGCAAGTAAGTTGGTACTCTCTTTGTTCGAAGGGTATATGCCATTTGCAGTTGGGTTAGGTACTTCTGGAGCAATGGGTGTTTCCAAAGATGAGATAATGTCAAATCCTCAGCACCTAGAAGTCATTCAGATATTTACTCTACTGAAACATGTTCTTCCATATCTCTCGGTCAAAGTCAGTTCAAAAATACTTTCCCAGGTGCACAAACTCACGAGTTCCCACTTCTCAGCATTGACAAGGCACATTTTCAGTGTTATTAAAGCCTTTTTTGAAATTTCAAAAGATGAAGTAATGATTATAGAGGCAGAGAAGATTATAGAACCCCTCGAATCTTATGCTTCTTTGTGGAGAAAAAACCCCAGCGACACTGTTGTGCATGCAGCAATCTTGTTAAGAAGTGCTTTGGACAAACTTCAAACAGGTGAAGCAAGCAAATGGATCAGCAGTCTCCCCTTGGTATTTGGCTCTATAGCAGGTATGCTGGTGCTGTTAAAAATTTCGATGGAATGAATATTTACTGCTATATTGGCTTCATAAGCATTAATACAGTTTGCAAGTAAATGACTTTATGTTTTCAATTGTTATAGTTCGTTTTGTGCTAATTTTTTTTTATTATGGGAGAAGAGCATGAAGAGGATTAAAATTCGATAGACCTTAGGACACAGCTTATTGAACAACAATTTGTAGATCACAAAGTAGGGCTTTTAGAGCCTAACCAGGCTTGAATCGGCTAAATCTGCCGCACTTTGGTTGGGGAAGATAATAAATTTTCTTTGAATGTAAGTATAAAAATGTGACTTTGTGAAGTAGTATGGTGAGAGGGGTAGCATGAAAAGAAACTTCAACTTCTAGTGCACTAGGGTTCTAGACGAGTTAAGACAAACAAAATTTGAGCATGGAAAGTACTTGGAGAACCCCATCAATAAACACTGACAGACCAAGACATCGAAGGACTGGAAACCTAAGTTAGTTGTCCTTTTTTAGGCTAGTAATATGGTTCGTGAATTTTGAGATCAAATGGAAGTTTGAAGTTAGAAACTTAGAACCTATATTGAATTATCAGATTAAGCTAGAGGAGAACCATTGGTACTCTGGTATACCCCATGTCAACGATACCTCTTCCCCCCTCTATTGGACATACTGTCTGATGTGCAGATCGACATTGTATACTTTGCAATCTTTTGGTCATCGCGACAGTTTAATGTGAAGGGGTGATTGGGTTTTTAACAAGTGTATATTTCTGTGGACATTTAGACTTTGCTTCAGGGAGTTGTCTTGTTCTTTTTTCCTCCCTTAGGAAATCTAGAGTTGATGATGTGAACCCCATGATGATATTAATTTGTGATTGTGGAAATATTTTCTTTGTGATGTTAACTGCTCCACACATCATTATCGTATTCTATAGGGTTCCTTTTTTGTTTTGGCAGTTTATTGTGCTTTAGTAGACTTATACTGTTAATATAACTGTCCTTCTGGCATTTGTTGTTTAGTCATTTAGGTGTGACTCAAATTTCTTCAATAACTATAATTTTGATACCTTAGAGCAAATACCATTTATGTAGTGAAGTTAGGAATCTTCTCGAGCAGAATTGTTGGGCGTTACTAATCTACGGAACTACGTTCTGGTCACTTTGGTATAGGGAATCTGAGCTTAGGTTAAATCTTCAATTGATATATAAAAAAACATTTTTAGGATTTTTTTGGTATTTGTATTTAAACAGTTGTCTGACTACATAAAGCCACTGATCCACCCTAGACGAAGTCCAAATGTAGAAGAGAGCCAAGAAGAAAAGGTCTCACAAATCACCATTTTAGTATATCCAGTAGTGGTCGTTGACTCACTGTCAACATTGGTCAAATTCAACTAATGGTCAGAGTGCTGGGTTGGTCAAATTCAACCATTTTAGTATACCCAAGGTAGACTCTGGAATGCTCACTTGTACGGGTTTGACTTGGCATGAAATACCCTACCTTCTGATATCAGGGCGCCATCTCAGATGATCATCTACCCAAAAGTTCAAGTTGCTTTGTCTTCCCACTTTGTGTTTTAATTGAGAAGATATTGAAAGTCATTTGCCATTGTCATCCAGTTTACAACTGTACTTTGGATATCTTTATTTCCACAGAATCCATAAAGATTTAAGATACAGTTATGCATTTTTTTTAATGCAGTTGTGAATCAAAATATTTTAATTGATTCTTACCACTTCCACAAAAATAAAAATCAACATATTTTCTCCCATTTTGTTATGCACGTAAATTGCCTTTGTATGGCTCTTTAAATAAATACGGTTGCATATTCTGGAATTCAAAATTGATGGATGTCAAAATGCTAACATTTATGTGCATGTTAGGTACTTACAGAGAAATTCCTTGTTGATGATCATTGGCAATAAATAGATTATGTTTATTATTTCTCTTATAACTTTGGATGCGATACTTTTATGTCGTTAATTTTGCATCATTAATCGTGTCAACTTCTGTCAATAATCGTTCACTTCTGCAATCTGTATTTATATTCATACGAAATGGAAATATTCTTTACTAAAGGGCTTCCCAGTGCACGAGCTCTCGCTACTGCAAGGTCTGGGGAATGGTTGGATGTAGAGGCAGTTTTCGTGACTCGATCCGTGACCACTAGGTCACATTGGGGCAACCATACTGTTGCACCTGGGCCGCCATTCTTGAAAATATTATTAACTTTTTGTGTGTATTTTCAGGTCTTTTGAGTTCTGAGGCCAGTACCTCTGCAAAGGCTTCAGATATTTTGAAAGAGTTGATTAACTCCCATATCAGTGGAAACTTCTTGACAGTCAATAAGAAGTCATTTGACAATGAAGTTTTGTGTAGCATGTCATCAAATGCAATAAAATCCACATGTGCTACCTTTGAAAGTGTGGTCAGCAACTGTGGTGGAATTCCAAATGAGCATATTTTGTCAGTGATATCTGTTTTGTTCCGCAAACTTGGTATGTGATTTTTTTAAGGTATTACCAATTATGCCACAATATATCCTAGTTCCACTTGAAATTGTTTCTTCCACATCCTGCTCATATGTTTTATACGGTGGTATACTCTTCTATCTCTTTTTAATTGCTTTTAATGAATTTGGTTAAAGGTTAAGAGAATTTCCATACCTGAGATGAAAATGTTTGCTTACACATTAAATGTTTTACTACTAGCACTGAGTTCAAAAGGGCTATGCCCTACTTGCCGACCTCGAATCTAGGTGCAAAATTGTCATTCAAGTGGACGAGGTTAGAACTTCAATTCTTCAGTTCCTAGGCAGCCTTGATAGTTTTGTTGAGGGCTGACCAAGATAATGAACTCGATTCCATGAGGCTGACCATCTCTTTTTCTGTATGTTAAAATGTTTGTCGAAAGTATACACATGTTCGCAAAGGAATTTAGTAAAAAATAGTCATTCGCTAAAATTTCTGCTTAAGTATGTCTCATGAGACTGTGAGAGAGAACCCAGCACTTCAGTCATCTTTTCTAGAATTTTAATTCGAGTAGTTTGTTCGCCATTTTAACAAATTCGACCATTTGAATGTTTTTGGATGTGAGTAACAATTGATGTCTTCCATTAAAGAGTGCAAACGTCATCTTGCAGATAAAGTTGTCCTTTTGCAAACTTCCATATGACTTTTTAACGTGCTAATTGGATGTTGGACTCCATATAGGATAAAAACCTGGTAAGCCCTGAAACTTAACACATTAATGTGAAGCAGAAACAGAAAAGGCTTCATTTAGTGATTGCAATTTATGTGGATACCCTCTTTCATCTTTAGTAACAGTTGTCTCATTGTTGAAGGAAGTTCTGTGGCGTTCTCTGCCCTTGGTTGCAAGGGGCCATTTAAAGTAGGATATCAAATTCACAGGATGAATAGTTAATATGTCAGTAAAGGCTATTCAAAATTAGAAGAAAACCAAGTCGGTAGGTTTTTTCGGAGAAATACGTAGAAGCCAATCGTGCACCATCTGCTATCGGGACCCAAAGATTGGGGTTATTGTATTTAAGAGCTGCATAAGCATAAGTAGTCAACATAGTTCTAAATCCTGATGTAGGATTTTCTCCTGTAGCTGTTGGATGGATAATAGTCTAGTTGTGTGGTACTTGCAGTTAAGGATGCTGTCTGTGTAAACCTGACATAGCTTAATATACGGTGCATAGTCGGAATTGACTCTTGCATAAGGAGCATATCCTATGTTACTTCCTTCTTGGTTTCCTTTGCATGTTCTTGTGCTTCAACACTTACCCCGTGGTATAAGCCAGCGTATTTGGCATAAGAACTTGGCTTGAGTCATCGCTCGCCACTCCAGAATTGCTTACTGTGGATTTGTCACTTGTCTGCATGATATTGTTTGATTGCTACTATTTGTGTCTTCCTGTCAGATGCTTTGTTATAGACTTCATCTCATTATTATTTTTCTGCGATTGTAGGTGAGATGTCGTACTTGTATATGAAGGATACAATACTGAAACTTGGTGACATGATGACCCTTGCTTGTCGGAGTAACTCAGACACAAAACACGTGAGTTTTATTCTCGCAAATGTTGCTTTACTGATAAGGACTTCAATCTTACATGGCAAATCAGGTTTGTCATTTGGACACCTTGTGTCCATGTCTGCAAATCATAGCTATAAAATAAATAAGAATCAACGCATGCACAACCATTGAGGTAGAAGATTAGTTAATTGAATGAAGTGAATGAGGAGAAACTGGTACAGAGGAAAAAGTTTGAGAATGCTCTTTGGGTGGGATTATGTGGCTCTTAAACAAGCTTATATGGGGGTCATGGTACTGTTATGCCAAACAAGCTTATATGGGGGTCATGGTACTGTTATGCCAAAAAGACCCAAGTACTTTTGCTTCTTAAAGTGATATTGGCTAATTAAATCGTTTTAATAGGTGGCTATGTTTTTGGGGTCTAACATGAAGTTTGAGGCTTTGTAAAAGGTGTGAGGAAGGTGGGTCTGGATGCAGGCTGCTGAATCAGAGTGTAATTGGTTTAGGAAAGGCTAGGTTATTTTGTACTTTGGTATGTGAAGGGTGCCCAATCAATAACAATAATAGACGCTGGTCACCAGGTCAGTTTTCCAAGGCTGCTAGGTTGACATCTTGAATGAGGAAGGGCTCAAGCTTCCGAATAGGACATTTATGGTGAATAGGTGTTGAGTTACACTGATTTTGATTTGGGATTTTCCACTGAGCATAGCATCGTTGATACTTCACCTCCTACCTCCCTGCGTGCGCTTGCTATTGGACTCTTAGAAGCATATATTTTTATGCTTTTGGATTCTAATTTTCAGAATTAGCTTTTGGGAAATATGGAGAACACCTCCCGAGTTGGCGTTAAATTTAGGATTTGCAGATTTTTTTTTTCTTTTTCAGTTTTTTTGGAGGCTTTTTTCTTTGGGTCACGAGATGCTTCATGAATTGTACCTTGGCTTGTTTTTTTGAATTTTGGCTTGATAATACTCTTTGATGGATGAGGTGATATTGTTTGAGTGATCACTTGAAATTTGGGTAATCATCTAGTCTATAGCAGCTAAATTGCCACTCACAGCAATATACATTTTCATCCTCCTCTGAGGGACACCAAATATCTGGTTTGTTTTTCAGTGTTATATTTCCTACTGCCTGTTTAACAATGCTAACAAGTTTTAGTTTGAACTTTGCTCAAGCGATAGTAATCAGTAAACTGTTTTTTGGAACTTCCTTTGGAGCTTTGCGTGCATCTTTTATATATTCATAGTCAACTTTTA
Organism: Arbutus unedo; assembly: GCA_014822125.1. NCBI lineage: Eukaryota > Viridiplantae > Streptophyta > Magnoliopsida > Ericales > Ericaceae > Arbutus > Arbutus unedo. The sequence goes on along the minus strand of JABCMJ010005148.1, from coordinate 14,466 downwards.
TGCAACACATGCAGCTTCGGGAATGTATTGGATCTGCTATTATTGCTGTAGGGCCAGAGAAGATGTTGACACTTGTGCCTATCAGCCCTAATGCTGAAAATCTCACTCATTCCAATGCGTGGTTGATACCTGTGTTGAGGGATTACGTAGTTGGATCATCCTTAGGGTTCTTTATGGAGCATATTGTTCCTCTTGCTGAATCCTTCGAGCATGTATGTGCTAAAGGTACTGGCTCAAATTATGTGGGAATGATTTTTGGATTAAATTGTTGAGGTTGGTTCAATTTACTTTTGCGTTCTTGATGCTTAAATTTTCTGTTCCTTATATCTTCTAATTATGGCTGGAACAAGAAGGTTCGCCGTACAATTTCTGCAATTACAAAAGTCAAGGAGTATATCATTATCCGTCAGTGTCTTTCCACTTCCGTCGTTCAGTAACAAACACTTTGCCCATTTCTTTGGATTCCCATTTTGTTTTGATCATTTATCTTGTATGTTCCTGTGCATCACTTCCATTTGGAGCTGAATTCTCTAGGTATAATGGAACATGGGCCACCATTTAGAATGTGGATCTCTGTATTTATTCCAAAAGTGACTACTCTTTCTCGGGGAAATCATTTGTGCAACTGTTTTGGCTATATAAAATGGTAATTTGGTTAAGTTTGCTTCATGAAATTGCAACCCGTACCATGGTCGGCTGCTCATCCTTTTATTGCTACATGTACTCGTTTGTTCAATCATCCCTTTCTCTTTTCATTATCTATGTTTTGAACGATAGTTTCTTCTCCCTCTTTTCTTTGGATACACACAAGTAGCAAATAGGATGAATTAGAAAGACACCACAGTAGGGTCAACTACGTGCACAAGGAAATAAACCTACAGTTCCCTCCACAAATCGAGTTTGCCCAAAGAAATCCAATAGAAAATGGAAGAGTGACACAATATCGTCTCAAGCAGGAAATCAATAGTTCAAGCAGGTATAATCTTTGTCTATTTATTGCAGTTTATCTATACTGAATACTCAGCCTGTTCGTTTCCCTCCAAACAAACAGCATCACACGTACAAGAGCCGCCACCAATGTCTTACATAGTCACTTTCAAATGAAACCGTGGCTCTATATTGTGAAACTCAAATCACCGGAGCTTTCAAAAACTGCAAACGTCATAACTATAGAATGACATCACAATGTAATGAAAATTGATTCGCTTAATTCTTAGGCTTTCTAAGCATACAATGATGCAACATCAATAGACCCATTATTTTTTCCTTTGTTATCAAAGGTGAGATTGAGGATCAAGTCTAAAGCTACTGCCCAAGCAAAAAGTGGCACCATTATTGGTATCCCTGCCTCTGAAGCACTTTCCATGGATCGTTTCCACCATTATAGATGAAACGTGATTCAACTGAAAATCTCCCACTGCTGCCCTCCAGTTTTAATTTTGTCCCCCGACACCTAATTATCTGTACTTCATAAAGCTTTATTTTCCACTGTTTCTAAGATGCAATCTTGAATTAGCCTAGTGAATAGAGGTCCCAAACTAAACCCTCTTCATAATGCTTAAGTACTCTAATCAGAATATTGTAGCTTTATGGGGAGGATTCAGGAGAAGTCAGAAATAATTGGTGCGGCGAGAAGCCTTGAGAAACCCTTATTCCGTGAAAATTCAGGATAATAAACTCCTGTTATTCCTTGCTTTAGCTCTGGGGGTGGATACCATGCAAATGTTTCAGGAGACTTTGGTTTGGTGGAAGGGTTGTGGGATAAATTTTTCTATTTGCTAAGTGTCTCTCTTTTGGGCTTCAATGTCATGCCGTGTATTTTTACTTTTTGATATCAGAGAGTGGTTTCAAATGTAATCCCAGTCACTTTATATTTTTCCTTCTCTTGGTGGACTTCTCGTCTTTTGATGGATTCTCTTGCATTGCTCCCTTTCTATTCAGTAAAATTTCTTGTAGATATCAAGACTGTTTTTATCCACTTATCTTTGTCTCATTGTATTTTTTTTTCAGTTGGACTTCTTGTCTTCTGATGTATTCTCTTGCATTGCTCCTTTCATTATTCAGCACAATTACTGGTTGATTTTCATTACGTACGAAAATTTGAGAAAATTGTCTGCAGAGTGAAAGGTTGAGTTTTTTTTTCTGTTCTCTTCTTTCATTCTGTCTACTTGTAACACTTATTCAGTTGACCTGTATAGTTTATAGAGGCAGACTTCTATAGTGATTTGTGTCGCCAGGTTTATAGTTTTAGGGGGCGCGAAGCCGCTAATTGCCTAGTTTGTTCACTTTTAGACGTTGCTTGCACAGGAACCTTGTAAATATTGTGTGCTCCGTTAGTAAATGCCATGACTGCTTCACATCTTATTTCTAATCAGCCTGTTATGTTGTCTTTGGCACTTTACATGTGAGGCTCTGTTAAAGCATGGGGGACCAGGAAGTGGAAGCCTATTTTAGTCATCTTTTTTTCATTTATTTATTCTTTCCACTTTTCACTGGGTTCTATTCATATGTCTTCTGTGATGGTATATAATGTATGACCTGGCAATACACCGAGTTTCCTTATCCTGTAATTTATATTTTTGCTTCTTTTTTGTACAGTTAAGAAGTCGGCAGTTAGAAACGATATGCAGGCTTATGCACGTGGCTGTTGGGGATTATTACCTGCCTTCTGTCGCTATCCAACGGATACATGCCAGAATTTTGGATCCCTAGTGAAGTTTTTAATTGCTTTTCTCACGAAGGACTCATTTATGCTTGAACACATAGCCGTTGCTTTGCAGGTTTGCCTTCAAGTGCTTACCTGATTTAAAGATTTATTTTTTCCTCCTCATTTTTTAAATTTCATCTTGAATTATGTTTCTGCTTGAATTATGTTCTTTTAGTTTTATTCATATTTATCTCATGCCTTGCTTCATAGGAACTTGTGAATCAAAACAGAAATGTACTTGGACCCGATGTCGGTGCTGGTGAGTTTGCAGCAGCTCCAAAGACGTCTGAAATTAATGGTTCTTTAAGAGAGTTTGAAAGTAAAACTTACTCAAAGAAAATTGCAAGCAGAAACGTCAAGGCTTTGGCAAAGTGCTCTGAGGAGTTGCTTCAGGCTTTGAGTGATGTCTTTTTTGGTTCACCCCCAGAGCAGCGTGCATGTTTGAAGGTTTCATCCAGTACTTATCTGTTTATGTGCTTTGACATGGTTAATGAATAAATTCTTGGTTGCATTTTTATGATTGGACGCTATGCATTTCTGGTTGTTAGGGTCTCATTGTTAGGGATTTAGAGGTCTCCTCTTTAGTTACTATTAAAGGCTAGTTTTGGTAATCCACGTGTCCTAGACTCCTATGAGCTTTCTCCACTTATCTATGTCTCTTCGCATGCTTTTCTTCTACGCTTGCTTTGAACCGGTCCTTTCTGATAGATCGTTATTTCAAAGTTGATCCTGGTGGTACTCTTTGTTTTAAATTTCTGTTTCTTTTAGTAAGTAGTTGGAGCATGACATGTTTGTATTGCTAATGATTTAGATTCATTCGACAGTTTGGCAAAGTTTAAGCAGTGATTTCCATGACGTAATCCTTCCTACTGCCAATAATCAGGATATTCCTAAACGTACTTACATGCTATTCGTAAACATGCTTAAATGCATAGTGCTTAAAAATCATGACCGATCTTAGTTTTAGATAGGCCAAGGTGATACTTGTTTCCTTGAATAAAATAATTACTGTGCTTTAAACTTTTGTTGACCCATTTTAATATGTTAATGTCAGGACGCCATCAGATCCTTAGCATCTGTCTCTGATTCTTCAGTGACGAAAAGAATTTTCATATCCTCGCTGGAAAAATTTCAGCTTGTGGACAATTTAGGTGAATTAGGGAAGCAGGGGAGTCATACAAATTCTTTGGATGACCAGCAACAGGGCAACTTTACTTCTAGCGAAAAACAAGCAAAAAGGTAATAAGTTAATCATGGGCGCTTTCCTTTATTTTACTTTTTTCTTTCCTTTTTTAATAACAAAACTTCGAGTTGTCGAAGCCCAGCAACAGAGACTTGGATCCTGTGATTTTCAGAAAAAGGGCAAGTGTATGATGAGGATATGATAAGAATACTATTTACATGTACTTTACATACAATTAGATGAATATGACTGTCACGAACCTCCATTACAACAAAAAAAACTATTTTCCTAAACCTTTTCATGTATTACATTTCCTTTTAGCAACATTACTTCTCAAATCACATTAATTAAACACAAATGGGTTTAGTCACCCACTAAGCTCTTCTCTCCATCTCTGACTTCTCACAGTGCTGGATCTCTGCTTTGTGTCAGAAAATATACAGCCCACGATTAGTGGGGAGTTGTATGTTTTTTCCCAACTTACTCCATTTTTTCGAATATCATACTTTAGTTGGTTAACTACCTTCCTATAATTTTATTTGAGCTCCAGTAGATTTAAAAGCGTGACTCAGATTCCATATCACGTCCCTAATGCCTTGAAAATAAATACTAGTGTAATTCTGACATGCCATTTGGCTTGTCTGACATGGGGAATGTCTGTCCGCATGCCAGGCCTGCTACTGCGGTTTAAGTGTTGGCAAGGATACCGTGGCCAAAACTAAGCGTGAGTTTGAGTCTTACTTGTTTGAAAGCCCTTGGTATTTATTGCATCAGTGTGGTTCACTGGTTAAGGGTGGGGCTGTTATGAGTCAACTGTTAACCTCGAATAGCGTATGGGTATGGCCATTCACTATTTGTCTTGTTGTAGTGCTCGGTAATTCAAATTAAGAAGACCTCTTCCATCTGTATACTCGTGTCGACCTGGTAGCGTAGGCTAAGCAGCACACAATTCTTAGAAGGGTGCATGTTTGTGTTGTCCATCAGGACCATCACCAAGCATGTTTTTTGTTGTTAGTTTAGAACTAAACGAACTTGGGATGCTTGGAGACGGACGTCCGTCGTAGATAGAATACATTTACTAGTGATGTATTGGTTTCGATTTTGGGAAATGTGTTGTTTTTTAATTTGATTTGTTTATGTTGTATTTTTTGTTTCAATCAATTAAAGTTGCTACTTAAATAATTATAAGCATATACAGAATATATATGCTTAAAGTGTCTTGACGGTGTCATTCTGTGCATTTTATTGGAGATCTTAGTGTGTTGGGTGATGTATCTTTGTCTGTACTAATAAGAGATTGATATATCTGTAGCCGTAAAGAACGTATCCAAATTCCTCCCTCTAGCATCCGTGGGTCCAACATTTTGGTGGGTCCAACATTTTGGGAGAGAAAACTGGTGATATGGTCATAATGTCTGCATTCATGAATCTTCTTATTCTGTAACCAATTGAACAAAGTAATATCTCAGTGCTTCCTTTTGGAACCTTGTTTCTATATTGGTGGTTATAGGGAAAAAAGGAAAAGCTGATTTTCAATTTTATGAATTGGAAGTGTGTTCATGTTGTTTTCATTGCATTTGACTTGGTACAGGTGCCTGACTGTGGAGCTGGCATCTTCTCTTGTTGAAGGAGCTAGCGAGGATCTCATAATTTCAATCGTGAGCTTAATTAAACACATGTTGCAGGTACGTTAATGATTAGAGGCTATGCATGATTTACTCGGCTATGTTATTTGCTAGAATTAGTTATCAGGTCTAATGTAAATGAAACTTGTCTACCTTTTGGTGTTTAGGGAAGTAATGAAGATGGTCAGAGTGAAGCTTACAACACTTTGAGCAGAATGTTAGAGGTTTGTTTTCATAATTTGTTACTTCTGAGAATCAATCTTGTCTTGAGAAAAATGTTGATTTTGATTGACCATGTTGCAGGAGCATTCTTGGTTTTGTTCTTTGCATGTCAATGAGCTGATGGATTTTCTACTTGGCTTGAAGCCTCCTGTTGACATCAGAGCACTTAGAAGTCGTTTTGTTTGCTTTCAGATACTGTTGGTTGACACATTAAAGGTTTAAATATTTCCATTTACAAGTGAAATGATTCTGGTCATATGTTTCGGGAATTCATATTCTTTGCACTGCCTTTTAGTTTTACCTTAATACTTAAATTTTCCTTTATTTGTTAAATACTCTTTTGAATGTTAACTAGGTTTATATTGGTCAAACATCCTTATGCTTGCCCAACTCAGTGCTTACCTCATTTGGAAGAATCTTTGTAACGTGGCTCACGTGATAGTTAGAATTTGTACATATGTAGGGGAAATATAAATGTGTTATACTTTGCGTAAAACTATATGGGAATCTTGCTCCAACATGAAAGCATTTATGTGTCTCGGCTTTGAGAAAATCCTTTTTAAGTCGGAGTTGCCTTCCTCATGAGAGGGGTCATGGAAGGGTATTTGGTTTGTGTGGGAAGACTTCTTGAAGCTTGTCAACTTTCAAGTTGGGTGGGCTAATTGGTTCAAGTTTCCTTTTTATAATTGCAGGTTTTTTCCGGCTATTTATGGCTTTCGCTGGATTGGGACTTGTCACATGCTGATAACTTGGTAGTTCAAATGGCCCTGGTTTTTGTGACACATTAGACTCGAAATTTGTAGGAATGGGATCTGGAAATTGTTTTGGGATGTTTGCTTTACCCTATGCCTTGTGGGTTGCTGGTGAGGGGAATTCCTTTTTTAAGGTGTTGAGAGGGAGCTTAAGTGTAGTATCAAACGGGTAGGGTATGTTACGGGGTCAGCAATACTGGTAAAACCTAAAAACCACGCTTACTGGTGTGACCGTTGTAGGCCGGTATTATATTGATAATCTAATCATAGTTGTCAAATATCGCAAGAAGGAAAAAAGCAACCAATTCTAGAGTACTTCATCTTGATCTAGTTAATGTTTTGACAAGGTCTTATTTAGTTCCCAAAAAGTTCGAGCAAGTGTGCTTTACTTTACGCTTATGTGCTCTGTTTAAATTTGATGGCCTAACTCCAAAAGGAAGCATGCTCTTTTCCCTTCTTGGATGTCCCATCAACACCTATTAAATTTAAATTTCCGTGCTAATTGTCTTTGTGCTTGGGTACTTCAAAAATGTTGTTTTGCAAGATGGAAATATATTAACAACAAAATAGAGAAGATAAGAACTTTTGATTGAAAAGGAAAGACAATGGAGAAGTGTTGTTATCACGAACATAGTATATCAGGGGAAAAAATCTAGGAGTACTGGAGCCGTAAGCATCCATCACGGACCAGTAGCACTCAGATGTCGTAACAGGATATTAAAGCGTGCCCCTTATGTTTTACTATACCCATGCGGGGTACTTGTATGACAACATTTTTTGAGTACCTGTGCTTCATAGGTGTTGCGGGGGTAAAATGGTTGGGGTGTATGTTCCCCATTATCGTTGATTCCTCGGTTGCTAGTGAGCTATGGGATTTGGTGTTTATGTTGTTGGGTATTGACTGAGTGCTTAATGCCGACTTGGCAAGGTGATGGGCAGTTTGGATAGGAGCTAGTATATGGAAACAAGGGAGGAAACATTGGTTGCTACCTCTGTGGTGTCTAGTCTAAATTCTTTCTTAGATTTTGTTGATTCATTCTGTGAGGACAGTGGGCTTTTTGTCTTGGGGCTCCTTTTTCTGGTGGAGGCATTGGTCTCTTCTTTCTGTATGTGTGTGGCATCCTTTTAATGACTTTAATATGTACGATTGCCTTTACTTTCCCTGAAAAAGAGAACTTTCTGAGTTGTAATGTATAAAAACTGTTCATAGGAGTAAGTCCAAAGTAATCACCTTACCATAATGCTCTGAATTAGACTGGGTGAATGTGTTCCTTGCAATCCTCGTCTTCATTACTGGAATTGTCTTCTCGGCAACTTGGTTCTTTTTGTGCCTTCGGTTTACATCTATGAGACATGTATGGCTTTTCTATGTATTGCTGGCCACTGAATCCATTTCTTCTCATTTGTGGATGATATTGGATTTGTATTAACCATTTGTATGCTTTCTGCAGGGAAGTTTGGACGAGGAAAACTCAAAGGCTTTTCTCGTTCTTAACGAGATCATACTGACAATAAAAGATGTAAGCAATTCTTAACAAATTTAAAATATTGGTCCGATCTTTCAATATCGCATTTAAAAGCAGCTGTGTGGTGCTCTGTTGGTGTGTGTGAAATTTATTTTTTCTGCCTGAAATTTGAAAACTGGCTGGAATTGTGGGCATGCATATGAAGATTGGTCCCTTGTGCATCCAGGAATGACAATTAGTCTAATGATCTTGATTGTATGGATAATGACAACAATTGAGAGTGTTGTATATGCTCAAAGAATATGTTTTTCAACAGAGAGGAAGTTTTTGAGTTGAAAGGTGTTGGGGTTTTCCAACTTTCTTGGTTAGGTTTTTAAAGCAAATCATGGTTTCTGTATTTTCTTTCCCTTCTCTTTTCAGATGCATGACAAATTTAGTACAGAAAGCCATGTTCAAGGACCAATATATTTCCTTTTTGACCTATGAGCTTTTTGTTTAGGATGCCAAAAGAACTTTCTTACTATTCTGCATAGTTTAATCTTGAGTTCATATTTGTAAAGAATTAAATTGCGTGTTTTTCCATTTATGTGTTTTCCCATTGTCCACGACTTGTTTGAAGATTTTGAAGCTTGCTAAAGAAGTTTAGACTTGGTAAGATGCTAGCTGCTTAACGCACAAACCAACTTTCTCTTCTGTCTATCATACAAATGATGCTTTTTGTGCTAAAGACCATATTGGCCTACGGAGAAGCTTTGCCAAATGCATGGGTTGGTGCTTGAATTTGAAATCATTTTCTAGTTTATTTGCCATACTAGGTGTTGTTACTACACATTCTGACTGGGCTTTAACTGTTATTAGCTTTACAATTCTGAAGTTATCTGCTGTGTCAAAATATCTAAAAAACCATCTTCTATTTAGCAATTTATATTGGTATGATGATAAGGTTGGTGAGATTGTGTGTTTTCTTTTCTGTTCCAGTCTACTGAAGAAGCTAGAAAAGCTGCATATGATATGCTTATTGGCATCAATGCCGCCTTGCAAAGATCACCTTCTGCTACTTCTGATGAACCTTACCAAAAACTCATTAGCATGGTAGGTGCATCATTTCCTGGTTGAGCATGGGATGTATACGTTCAGCTTCTTTATATAAGGCAGTTTCTTATTTGTGGGTGCATGTGCTTTTTTGTGCTACATATATCACAAATAGGATACCATTAACTGCTCGTGTTTTGTACTTCTTCTTAAATCCTAGATAATGCTGGCGCTGAGTGTGGACCCCAAAATTTTGATATTTACTCAATGCCAATATATAGTTGTGCATATGGTTCACAAATAGAGTTTTAGATACCACCGGAGAGTTTGGTTTCCTCAGGGTTTAGATGGATATAGCCATATAGGTATTGGGTAGAGCTACTAATTGTTGCTGGCCGGATTTGATTTTGGACCAGAAGGTCAATATCTGTAGCAGCTGAGATATATGATATTCGGCATGCTAGTTGATTAGAATGTCTACATCATTCTTGTAATCATGTGATGATTTCTTACCTTATTTATGTTTACAATTAGTGGAAAGGTGCAACGGAGATTGGTAATCTTTGTTGGGATTTTATTTTCCTTGAGCATAGCCACAGATTGAAAAGGTAACATCTCTAAAATGTGGATACAATTGAGATGGAACAGTTCCATACTCGCTATACAACTAGAGGAAGCTTCTTCTCCGATGCTCACCATGCTTTTGACCTTCTTGGTAATGGCCAAGTTGTGCAACTTGTAGAGAAGTTGACTCTCTAAGGACTAGGGAGATTAGACACAGGAAGGTACACTCCTTTAATTGTGGATATATTGTGCGTGGGAAAGCATAAGGTTTGAAGCGAAATTCTGTGGTATCTAACTAATACGAAGTATATGAGTGGGCGGCCTACTTATGCGTGGTACTTTGCCAGTTAGGTGAGGCTGCCTCACGCTCATATGCTTCACATGTTACTTTGGTACCGGGCAATGTGTACTTTGCTTCACACCCGCTCTCATGTGTATCGTGCTCACTCAGCAGCCCCCACTGCATACAGGGTAGGGACACACCTTACCCGTCCATGGTACTCCAGGTTTGGATAGATTTCTACCTCAGAAGCTAGTAATTGATGTGAGGGTACCCTCTTGCTAATATATTGCACGTTATAGTCTTACCCCATTGATGTTGGGACTTTGGACTTTGCTTCCCGGACACATCTATTAGAGCGTTACTGTCCTCAGAAGTTTGTTTTTGTTACTTTTCAACCCTATGTGACGGATATGTACAAAAATATCTCACCTGATATTTTGTCTTAATTTGCATTTGTTTATTGTTATGATGCTATGAAGTCAATTTCCTGACTGCAACTTTCTATTCGTATCCACATTTGCAGCATAGAAATTTCTGTGTACGTCTACATTTGCAGCATATATGACCATTTCTTCTTTAACATCTTATCTTGTTGCAAATATCCAGATAATGGGATATCTTTCGGGTTCCTCTCCTCACATTAAGAGTGGAGCTGTTTCTGCCCTATCTGTACTTGTACATAACAATGCAGAAATCTGTATTTTGGTACCTGATCTTGTCCCATCCGTTCTAGCTTTGTTGCAAACTAAAGCTGTGGAAGTTATAAAAGTGAGTGTGCCCAATATAATCCACGTTCTTAATCCTTTGTTACTTTCAAATCCTCACGAGTTAAACATGTTTCAAATCGAATAGGCTGTGTTGGGCTTCGTGAAAGTCCTTGTATTAAGTCATCAAGCAAAAGACCTACAGAATATTCTGCCTGATATTGTCAATGGAGTTCTCCCATGGTCATCTCTATCCCGCCATCACTTCAGAGAAAAGGCATGTCTAATTTTATTTTAAATCGGAGCGTATTTTTTGTTTGTTTGTTTATATATGGAATTTTTTTTATGGTTGTGTGGGTGACTCTATTTATTCCTTTGTCTTGTGTTGTAAACGTGTGTTTCGTTGTTAGTATAGGTCACCGTCATTCTGGAGATCCTCATGCGTAAGTGTGGTTCTGCCCCAGTTAAGTTAGCGACACCAGAAAAACATCGGAATTTTGTGAAAAGCATTTTGGAGGTACACTCTTGTGCTTTCCGTTTATGTTTGTCGAGTTTGTTATATAAAGTTGAACATCCTAATCTCTGAAAGTATGTAAAGTTTAATACCATATACTCATTTGTTTCAGAGTCGCCATGGCAAAACAAGTACAAAGGAAAGTGGTGCTACTGATACGCAACCGAAAGTTTTGGAGTCGTCTACCAGGGGGTCGGTTTGCTATACAAACAATGATGAGACTATTGCATGTTCAAATTCTATGTATGAACCATTTTCTCATATCTTTTTTAACTTTCCATTCGTTTAGGAGGCAACGGAAGAGGAAACACGACGACGAAACGAGTGTTCCACCTGAGGAAGATGGTAAAATGGGATCTACGTTTGGGAAGGGGGGGAAGAATCTTGTGAAAAAAGTGGGCAGTCATGATGATGATCAAGTACCTGGGGGTGAATTTCACGGAAATGCAAAAAGTAAGAGGAAATTTGGAGAGGCTGGTCATAGACCTGGTGCTGCCTCCAAATTAGCCAAGCACAAAAAAGTGGGAAGGAAACAGAAGAAATCTAAACTATAGTAGTAGAAAGTTACATCATATCACTCCTTGTACTGGAGGGCGAGATTGAAAAGTAAACAAAAGTTTGGAGAGGCTGATCAAGACCTGGTGCTGCCTCCATATTGGCCAAGCACAAAAAAGTGGAGAGGAAACAGAAGAAATCTAAACTGCAGTAATGGAAAGTTACATAATATCACTCTTCGTATTGGCGGGTGAGATTGAAAAGATACAGAAAGTCTCTTAACAAGTCCTCTGTTGGTATATCTGCAGACCGTGAAACTGGCCACATGGCTTTAGGTCTTGATTACTTCCCCGGTGTAAAGTTTTGCGTAGTTGAAATGTTGTAATTGGGAGATATTTGGGATTAGTTATCGTCCGGTCGTGCAAAATCCCTCAGTTTTGTTTAAGGTTTCTGGTTGCGTAGTTGGTGTAACACTAGTAAAAGGCTAAACACTGTATATTAAGCTATTTATAGATGAATTTCTGATTCAAGCATTTATTTATAAGAGTTCTGTACTTACCACAGGGCACCCTCTGATTAGCATTTTTGGATGGAACTAAGATCCTTTTTCTTAGATTATTAGCTTGGGTTGGAGTTTCGATCTTTGTGGGCACTATCAAATATCTCACTTGTTTGTGTCTGTTTCTTTCAAGTGTAAACTCTTATAACGTGGAACCAATGTTATCTGTCTCTTACCGTATTCGATCATTCTTGTAGTGTTCCGATTGATTCTGTATTGGCTCATAATTTTGTATAAATTTTTAATTGATGATTTTTTTTTTTATAATTACACATAAATTTAGATTAAAATTATTCATTTTTATGTTTGATAATTTGTTTTTAAGTTGTGAGGTTTATGTTATATGTATAATATAAGTTTTTGTTAGAAATATTATTTGAAAATGTATATTAATCTTAGCAATGAATTTGAAAAGGAATGTCGGCGGTACACATTGGTATGTACCATATTAATGTTACGCTCACTGGTAATGAGATTGGTAACTTTGTGTGGAACCCGGTCCAATTAGAGCAATACGTATGGACACATTGATCTAGATATAGATATATTGATCTATTTTTTTTTTCCTGGGGGTTAAAATATAGATCCTCTCTTCTTTGAGCCGTTGAGGGATAATTCAAGTAAAAACTTTACGTAGTTATAATTTTAAAGGAGATAAAAATAGTCTTCAAAAATTTAGGTAAAAATTTCAATTTTACCTTAATTTGAGTTCATCGTAATTTGATAGAAGTTTGAGTCAAATAATAGAATGAGTTTACGAGGTTTTTATTTAAAATTTGGTTGTGATTAAATAAAAGGGTAGGGATTTGGTTTGGAGATGGTCTAAGGGGTCATGGAAGCCTTAGCATCGTGGGAGAGGTCTCAAGTTTCAGTTGATGGAGTAACATCAATCTGATATATAATTTATTAATTGCTATCATTCTAATGCAATCATTATAGAAAAATAAATATCAACATATTTTTATAGGTGGAGATAAATGAATTAAAAAAAATGAGTGTCGATTTAGAGTGAATATTTTGTAAAATAATTATGTCTTAGAATCATATTAATCAAAATTCAATCCACAATTTTTGGCATAATTGATATTTTCAAGGAGATTTAATAGGGGTGGTATCTTTTTTCAAAAACTCCAATTAATATGCAGTTTCTCTTTTACTTTTGTTTTTTTATGTGTTATTTTTTATTCTTTTTATATCTGTTTTAATAATTAAATTAGATGTTTTGTAAAATTTCTTGAGAATATTAATTATGTTAAAAATTATATAAATTTATTATTTAAAGATACCAATAGAAATTTATCATTTTTATAATTTTTCTAATTATTTTTCACCTTTAATAAAATTATTTAAATAAGTGACGCGGTTGAATTTTATTTTTTCCCTCTCCCTTTCTGAACGTACAAGATACATATATTGTTTTACTGTGAAAGCAGAACTCCAGCAGGAAAACAGGGGTTATCCCTGCCTCTCTCTCTCCCCATGGCGACCTTCCAACATCCACATCTCTTCAAACCAAACCACTCAAACGACTTACCCAAAGCCCCTAAAACTACCAATTATAAAAGAAGAAGATTAACAGTAACATGCAAGAAGGCGAAGAACGAAGAAGCAGCATGGAAGGAGAAGAAGGAGGTATTCGTAGACTACGACAAAGGGAATCACAAAGTCAGTGTTCAATTGAATGGTCTACGCAAAGCAGATATACCGCAGCATTACCGGGTTCGAGTTCAAGGCGACCGTTTCCAGAAGGACTGGTCTATTAGTGAAGTGGTTCAAAGGGTTTTGGGGCTTAATCACTGGGAGGACATTGAAGGTCTGCTCAATCGATGGGTCGGACGCTTTGCCAGAAAGAATTTTCCTGTTCTTATTAGGGTAAGCAGAATTACCATTCTCTCTTTTCGTTTGTGAACGTTTTGAATTGAATTATGCTGCAAATGTATGTAATATGGATAGGGATAACATTAGGATCCAACAACTGTTTCTATAAAGACCTTTTATGATGATACTGCAGAATTTGCGTTTTACAAAATTCTCAGTGTGTATACGAGTCATGTATCGTGAAACCGAGGCACAAAAAATTTCAGCTTTTTGGTAGGAGTACAGGACTTTGCATTTTGAATTGAATTATGCAGCAAATGTATGTAATATGTATGAGGACAACATGAGGATCCAAAAACTGTATTTATAAAGATAATACCCAAACCCTTGTTTGAAAATAAGAGTTAATTACATTTCACTCCCTTCAACTATCACAGTTTATCATTTAACCATATTGAATTATATAATTTTATAACTTACTCCCTTGCACTAGGAATATGATCCTTAATAGAAACATATAATAAAGAATGATTCATTGCAAT
>JABCMJ010005147.1:0-15680 GCA_014822125.1 Arbutus unedo | reverse complement strand
AAGATTAAAAAATAAAAATTTCTTTTAGAAAAAAAATGTTTTAAAGGAAGGTCTTATAGCCCAAGGTCAAGCCCAAACCATAACAGCCCAAGTCCAAACTCCTGCCCTGAATATGTTAGGATTGTTGACTAAGCCAGGGCTTATAGTTTTTTGATAGGGATGGGTTCAGCTCAAGCCCAATGATTTATGGGCTTCTATGGGCCCGAGCAAATTTACACCCTTACATGCTAGGTTGGTTCTCATTTGTACCATAGTTTATTATTCTTCTTCTTCATCTTCGCTATTTGGTCTGTAATTTTTCACGTTAGTTATGCAACGATTTTCTATGTAGTCGGGCATGGGCTGCGGGTTGGCCGTAGCAAGTAGCAAGTTTCTTTCAGCCCCACACGAGAAATTCGCAAGCAAAATGGAATAAAAAGGGCCCGAGCAAATTTACACCCTTACATGCTAGGTTGGTTCTCATTTGTACCATAGTTTATTCTTCTTCTTCTTCTTCTTCTTCTTCTTCTTCTTCTTCGCTTTTTGGTCTGCAATTTATCACGTTAGTTATGCAACGATTTTCTATGTAGTCGGGCATGGGCTGCAGATTGGCCGTAACGAGTAGCAGGTTTCTTTCAGCCCCACACGAAAAACTCGCAAGCAAAACGGACAAGAAATGACAAAAAAATAAAAAATAGTGTGGCGCCTCTCTAGTTCCTCAAAAGAACTGGACCATTCTATTTTAGGATTTATGAATATTTTGAATTTATTTTATGATCAAAATTGTTTATTTTTAAGATTTGTTCAAAACACTGGCCATGCCAAACATAATGTTGAGAGATTTTTTTTTATTATGTCCTCGGAACAGATTAGTTTTAAAAATTAATATTGTTTGTGAAATGTTACTTTTACTAGTTTTAATATTATATCTTGCTCAAAAACAAAAAAAATTAAAAAGCAGAATTTTAGTCATTTAGCTAATATTATACACCTAGCACGTGAAAAAATATTTCGAACACAATAGAAAATTGTGCGTATCGATGTAAGTGATGGGTTCCACACAAGTCAATTTGAGAGTAATAATTGAGATGATAATAGAGTTGATAATGGATGTATTTATGGTTTGTGACCTCATGTATTTGATTTGAAGTCATGACTTGCGTTTTGGTTTTGCTTGCCTTTCTATAAATCATCTTGTTGTGCTTGTAAACAGTGTGTGAAAAAATCTTAGAGCTGTAATGTTTCATGTAAATTATTGATCCAATAATTTGTTGGAGTTCAACTACGTGACCCAAAATACTTAAACTCAAATTGTTAGTAATAATTTATATGGTTCCTTATATACCTAGGATCACCCATGTAGACTTTTGATGTAGGATAGGACATCACAATTTCTCCACCCTTAAGACCTTGAGCCCTTGCAAAGGGCTAAACACTAAAGTCACCACCGCCTAACCTCGAGTCTGTTCTCTAGTGACCAAACAAAGTCCCGACTCCATACTCGATCATGTACACAGGTCGCTCTGATACCATTTGTAACGTCTCATGTAAATTACTGACCCAACAATTTGTTGGAGCCCAACCAAGTGGCCCAAAATGCTTAAATCTAAGTTGTTAGTAGTAATTTTACATGGTTTCTTATATACCCAGGATCATCCATGTAGACTTTCGATGTGGGACAGGACATCACAGAGCAGTGACTTTGAGTTGAGTGAGTGAGTTATTTTTCTCCTCTCCTCCCTTTGTAATCTCCTCTATTATAGCGAAAGTTTCTCCTTCGTCTGGTGGACGTTGTCTTGGTACACCACTAAGCCGAACTACATAAATATTGTGTATTTGCGTATTTATTTTCATTTCTGATTTAATTTTGATCCTAACAAGTGGTATCAGAGCCTATATTGTCCCCAAAAAGTCTTTGATCAAATGTGTCCATAAATGAAGTTCTTCAAATTAGTTTTTTTTTATTATGCCTTTACGGTTGGTATCAAACGGAGGCCGAGAGCACTTCCTATGATCCGGACAAGTAGTAATACATGTCGATTTATTATCTTGTGCCTTTAAATGTGCATGTGCACATCTATCAAGTAGTGTCACATATCTCTCTCTCTCTCTCTCTCTCTCTCTCTCTTTGACGGATAAATTAAGAAGCAAATAACTTGGAGTATTCAAGTGAGAGAGAATACACCACAGTCAGTTCGTCAAGTAGTTGGAATTAATTATACTACCTATTCAACTATTGCATCTTGAGAGACGAATGCTTGAAAAGACCTCCAACAGACGGCAAATTCGTCTTAAGAAGGTTATTATCGCACATGCCTCGGTTTGGTAACTTTTTTTTCTTTTTAATTTGCAATTGCACCAGTTAGTTATTTATGTTGTTTATACAAATCCCAGATGCTTATAATATGAAGAATTATAATATTGATTGTTGGTTTTTTTGAGTAATATTTTCCTACATAAAGGACTTTGGATATTATTAATGGGAACACCTAATACTTGACTAATAAATATGTTCTACTTGAGTTTATATACCATATGATCAATATATTACATGACTAATAATTATTGCTTTGCATGACGTAGGCGTCTGCGGATCAATGATCGAGTCTGGTTCCATAGTTTATGAGCTTCAGAATCATCATTTGCAAGGGTTGAGCAGTTGGTTTCATTACAGTCTGCAAAGTACTTCCCACTCACCCCTTCTGTTTTTGGGCTTAGAGCAACGTAGCAGCTGGTAGATGCTCCCTATATATAAAAAGACACAAAGATAAATGTGATAAAGTTGATGAACCATTATTCTTTGTCGTACGTTTTACATATCAATCTTTTTAGCTGAATACATATACATGTTGACGAACCTGTGATGATGTTTTTAGCAGTTTTGATGCAAGAAAGAACAGAGAATCTGCAGGCAAATTTGGGCTGAAGATTAATTCCTTCTTTCTTCCTTTTTATGTCTCAGGAAAATAAAGCATACCCAAAGCAAAATACTCCTAGGAGTATTAATTGTTTTTGACCAACACATTACTACTTTTTATCTTATCTACTTACTCATGTTCCGGCACATTCGATAAAGTGAGACCCTATTTTTGCCTGTTTTATTTTATAACGAGGTCGGACCATGAGTAGGTGAGATTTCAGGAATCAGGGTTTAGTTTGTGTAATGTGGCCGCACCATTATATATATAGTAGGTGAAGTGTGCTATGGTCTCAGAAAATTTTCTCCGAAGATATTTCCGAATTTAAAATTAAGGATTAAAATTCATAATTGAGATTTGAAAGCTTATAAAGTCAAGTAAATCTCTAGTCCACTCATTTTAAATTCTGAAATTTTTCTAAAATCAAAGGTTTTCCCTATATAGGTAGTGCGAAACCCGTTCCTGTGTTTTCTTGCGGGGAATTATTTGCGTTACTCGAACACATGTTGTGATAGTGTAGGTAAGTGGCAACATTGTCCTTGAACTAGATCAGACCTCTTCCAAATACATTCGAAACAAAGCCAAAAATCAAAGTTAATTGGGATTTGGGGAGCTGTAGTGTAATTTTCTGTAGTGCAGATGTAGTGCGGAAAAAATGACTAGTTTGATTTATTTTGTCTTTGAAACTATATCGTTTTGACTTATCACGTAAATTGTTACCAAAATGTATGGGATCAAAATGATACAGTTTCGAAAGCAAAGCTAACAAAATTATATTGTTTTATTCGCACTATAGCTCCTCCAAATCAAAGTTATTGTGGTACGTGCCTGTGATGAACCCCTTGTGGTCCTTGATAATTCCAGTCTTCACAATTCCAGGGTGCACCGCATTGACAGTAACTCTTGCATTTCTTGCCTGCAGTCAGATTTGACCAAACATTTGCCGATGAACTTTATGTTTTATGAATGAATTTGATGCTGTGGATCCAATGAACCTATTTTTGGGTAGTTTTTGAAGTGTTTGGTTGATTGGGAATTAGTGGAAGAAACCAAAGGGTGTTGTAAATACTCTACCTTCAGCTGCCTTGCTATTTCCTTCACATGCAATATGTTGGCCAATTTGGATTGAGCGTAAGCGCGGGTGCCATTATAGCTGCATGAAGCATATGAACAAAGGGAAATTATTCTCTCTTGTAGTTAAATTCAGACTCAAGCTCGTTTATTCGCAGTTTTGATTAACTCGAGTTTGGCTCATTTATGAAACGAGCCCAAAATTTAGACACAAACTCATTTATTAAGTTAATGGGTTGAGCTCGAATGAGCCCTCATTGGTTTGAGCCGAGTATCAAACAACTAGCAAGCGGCTCGGTTCGTTTACGGTCCTAAAAGGGTTGAATGCGAAAACAGAAGATTGAATAATGCTTAGAATTGAAGAGAAGAGAGTTGTGTTACGTCTTTGGGTTGAGCATTTTGGCGAAGCAGAAATTTTCTTTTTTCACCCAATTATGTAGTACAGAAGAAACATTGATAATCCTTCCTTGAATTCCCATGTTTGTAGCTGTATCTACCATCTTCTCCAACAATAATTCTGTTAACAGAAAATGACCTGCCAAAAACAAAACAAAACAAAAAGATAGATAGATAAGCTAGGGATTTAATTTCTTTTTTTTAATTTTAGCTGACTTTTTGTTGGTCTATATTTGGTTGAAAAATCTATGGAAAATACAAAGAATAGACTAAGTTAGAATTTAAATTTTCTGTGAGTTTTCTTAAATTATTTTCTAGATAACATAAACAAATTTATGATCAAAATATGGGTTTAGATTTCAGGAGACAATCAAGAGATTGTCTTGGGCTAGGTTCTTGTTGTCCAGAGTTTGGGATATTATATGGGCTTACAGAGAACAGTTTCACGGTTTTGAAGCCCATTATTTGTGACAAGTCCATTGCTAGGATTGCCCCTAAAAAAGTGAAAGAGTAATGCTACGAACACACATGTTCCGGACAAATATGTCTGGATGTGTTCGGAACATATGTGTTCATTGACGTGTTGAAGTAAAAAAGTGGAAGAAATTACCCAAGTAATTTGTTGCAAAAGTCATCTCAATTTTGTCTTCAGATAACTCCAGCTTTTTTGAAAATTTCCCCGCATTGTTTCTGCACGGTAATTCAACATCCACCATCAGTAACCTCTCTCTCTCTCTCTCTCTCTAAATATGTCACAAGAGAAAGGAAAAAAGCAAAGAAACAAAGGCTAATTATTATATATGATGTAAAAATGAACTCACATGAGAATGTTGAGGGGTAATCCTAGAGACAAGAAGTCAGAACAAAATCTCTTGACCGAAGCAAGTGAGCTTAAATCGATCTCCAACGATATTATCTCAGCCTCTGGGCTTTCCTTTCGAATTCTTTCCCTCACCGCATCTGCTTTTTTCGAGTCCCTTGCCGGAATTACAACCCTCACACCTCTCTTTGCCAATATTCTCGCCGTTTCTGCTCCAATTCCCGACGTTGCACCTTTTATCATTAAAAATATATAGAAATAAATTAGCAATATTTAATCTGCTATCTTTTCAACATTTTTTATGCAATATACAAATATTAATATTTATCATATATACAAGGTGCATTTTTTGGGCTTTTTTTCATAGTGAAGGTACCATCATGTGTGTGTGTCTGTGTGTGTGTGTCTGTGTATAGTACCCGTAGAGAAAGCAATTATCTAGTAAAATCCAATGAAAGAGAAGTATTCAAAAGAGACAAAACTGTATCCTGGTAGAACAAAAATGGTCCACTCAACAGGATAAATTATGCTTAATTGTACTAGTTGGAGGAGAATAAATATATTATGTGCTCTGGACATTATCATTAACTATTTTCTCCATTGAATTTTATGATTGTAACTCTTGGATATTCGAATTTTATTCCAAGACTATTACATGATCCATCCAAGGGTTAGAGAGAGAGAGAGAGAGTGGCAAGAATCCCATGTATTATTTGTGGAGAACAAAACAAAAAAAAAGTATGGCAAATGACAAACAGACGTATTTAAAATCTGGAAATTTCCATGTCCTTAAGGTGTTCAACCGGAAGGCAGCGGATGGAAAATGAGGAGGAAAAAAAAGGCAAAACCATGAGAGAAGAATGAAAGAAAAATACTCATCATACAGTAAAAAAAAACAGTAGCAAGCAAATGAAAAACCTACTCCCAAAAGGACGAATCCTTCAGATTTGTGAGCACAACATGAAGTAAAAAAACAGTAGCAAGCAAATGAAAGTTTATCTGAAAATGCTTGAGGGAACTGTTCATATGTTAGTGAGATGAGTTTTGATGTGTTGTATATGTGGTTAGAGAGAGATAGTGCTGAGAGTAGTTTTACCAGTGACAATTGCTGTGAGTTGAGAATTAGAGACTGAGGAAGAAGAAGAAGAAGAAGAAGAATCTAGATGGGTAACTTGCTCAGCTGTGGTGTTTGATCCATATCCACTTGGCCCTGCAATTCCTGTCAAGTACCTCAGTGTTTCCTTCATTATCAGGATACTACTAACTTTTTCACAACCTTACCCACCAACAAGCAAGTATAGCTGACATTTATAGGCAGAGAGAGAGAGAAAGAAGAGAGAGAAAATGTGGGTGTGTGAGAATGCAAATAGATTTTTGTACACAATGATGTGATCTAGATCTTGTATCCTACTGTCTAAAACAAATTTCCCACCTTTACCATTTATGTTAAGCGTCTTGTGTTTATTAGGCAATAAATAATATATACATAATATCAAATAAATACGAATATTAATATATAATTTATGAATATTAATACACATTTTACGAATATCGATGTACATTTTACATATTATCCAACGTTCAGTGAGCTGTAATTAGCATTTTTCACTAATTAATTGGTGTCAAAATTAATGTATACATTTATGCCCTTAATTGTACATTTGTCACGGCTTCTACTATTGCTACTAACGTTCAGTGATTGTAGAATTTAGAGTCAAATGAAATGACTTTGCAAATTAAACAATGGTGATTTGCTAACCCCACGACCCAAGACGTTGTTCAAGTGGATATCAGAATGAACCGTAAACCAAGACATCATGACATCGAATTTTGACAACTACATATTTGAGGCCACTAGAAATTTGCCCGATCATTAATTTTAAGGCGCCAAAAACTAATCGTCAATAGGTAAAGGATACCCTAAACTAACTGGATATCTCAATTATTAAAAAAAAAATGATTTGCTCCCAAAAAAATGCTCCGATGGAAATCAACGATGCACTTGGAGTTGAGAGCATGACATGATGCAGTTTTTCTATGATCAACTAAATTCTCTAAGTTATGGTGCAAGTAAAACTCTTATCTCTATAATTTTGATTTATTCTGTTTTGTGTATATATTTTTTGTGATCAAACCGAAAATATGTGGTGACTGTATAATTCAAACATTGTTTCAAAGAAATCAATATTGCAAAATACAGTGTGCGTTATATTTATTTTTTGTGATTATAAATGCAACGACTGTACAATTATTTAATTTCATGTGACCATGTATATGTAATTTATAATCCAATCACTATTCCGATGATACGGATTATACAAAATATTTTAAACTATTTATTATTAAGTCAATGGTAGTTCCTATACCCTAAATTTTTGTTATTTGCTAAAAATTAAAATTAGTAAAACTAGTTATAGCCGAAATTTCCATATCATTCAATTACTTATAAGCCAATTTTAAGTACTGAAGTATTTATTTCACAAACCATAAGGAACGACATCTGTACTTAAATCACTATTCTAACATGATCAATAACATTACACTGTCATTACACTTAGGAAAAAAAAAAACATTACACTGTCATTAGTTTTGGGGCATTGTGATGCTATATGCTTGTCTCATTTTTAAATTTTTATAATCCTCTTCAAAAAATAAAACATTGCTATATTATTTGCCATAAATATTTTTCGATAATTTTTTAAAACTATTCGTGGTACATACACAGTACAAATAGGCAATAGCTAGGTAGTGCAGAGAAAGTTCAAAGAGAAACATATCGATGAATTTGCGAGATTCAAATTCATTTCAAATAAGGTTAATATATCTGATACGCTGAGAAGACATTGAAATGAATTTGAACCACACAATCGTTTTATTATGTACATCTCTGTCCTTTTTTTTTTGTGAACATTTTTGTATTTTTTTTTTTTTGGAACAGGGGCTGTGCATAGCAAAGTGTAACACATGTCAAAACAAAACGATATCGTTTTAGCGCACAAAATATTGTCAGAATAGTTGGATGCTAATCGAATAATTTGTTGTCGGTATTTTAATGTTAAAACGACGTCGTTTTGACATGCAATACAGATTACTGTGCATAATACACAGTAGCGTGCACATCAACCTCTCTAATTTCTTATTTTTGGACACGAAATTAATATTACTTTTTATGTTTCTTTTTAGAGAGACTTGGAACTTTCTGGTAGTCCAGGCACTACCAAATAAATATTGGTGTGACCAATCAGATCCCTAACTGAGATCAGAATGTCATATGTTTTTCGGTAACCATAGAACTAGGGGCAAAATGATAGGTTGAGACCACCTAATTTGGTGGTCCACTGACTAGCTGATTTTGAGAACATGCAAGAGTTGAAAATCCACTAATATTGACATACTATTATTGCTGTCTGCCCTTGTTGGATGTCTTGTCTTTCTTTTATATTGGCTGTAAAAGTACTAAAATCACCCCCCCTTATGTTTGCTATTCCAAGTGAAGCTTTATTCTTTTTTTTTATATATATAATCGAGATATTCAATCTGTTTGAGACTAAATTGAAATAAAATTTGGAGAAATCTCCACCTAAATTACTCATGACTAATTTTCAAGATCCTGAGTAAAAACGACCGCACAAATCTTTCAATGACTCTAAGTAATGAATTTCCGAAGCTTCATTCTAGTGCAGTAAAACTTCTGTGATGGTATAGGACATGAAATTTCACTGAAATTATGATGAATGTTGGAAAGTAAAAACAGTGTTTTCACTGTTGCCATCTTTTCCTGCCTCCTTTGTTGGGTATGGAGTGTTGAAGCTCACATGGCCACAACTCACAAAAATAGGGTATGAAGTTAATTACTTTCTTCTTTTAAATATAATCTCCTAGAATGAGAAATTCTTCTCTATATAATAGTTATATGTCTAATATAAAAGGAAACTTAAAAGGAACGAAATTATTATTATTTTTTGCTAAATAAACTGGATTGGATTAATAATCAGAGCAAAGTGATTACAATGATTAAATGGGATTCAAGGGATTTACCCTTGAATCCAAAGGTGAAGTAGGCAAGGTACCTACAAAGGGGAAGTTTCCAAAAAAACCTGGATATCAAAATACATAAGTATTAAGTCCTCGACCTACACACCCCTTCTAAGCATCTCACTATATCTTGTGTTGAGTACACCCTGAATGACATTGTTAACGAGATTGCTAGTTGCGATATATGAACACAAGATTAATTTGCTTGCAAATGAAA
This sequence comes from Arbutus unedo, assembly GCA_014822125.1. Lineage (NCBI taxonomy): Eukaryota > Viridiplantae > Streptophyta > Magnoliopsida > Ericales > Ericaceae > Arbutus > Arbutus unedo. The sequence continues at coordinate 6,244 of JABCMJ010005147.1, read as the reverse complement.
GTGCTTTGCCCCATTGCTGTCACGCCTCACCAATAAATCTTACAATCATATACACGGACAGAATTAGAAATCTAATTTATCCTGGACTAAACATATATCAGGTTAAAAATAAATTTGACCGCAAATAATGGAGCGGATTAGTGCTAGCTTCTCCTTGGTTCTACCCTTGATCATATTAAGTTATTGAAAGGATGTAGTATGATATTTATTATTGATTAGCACTGAAAGTTTTTAGCATCTAATTCAACATCCAAATAGGTAACTCTCATAATTAAAGCCACTTATAAAACCCTTCACGGAAAGCTCAATATTCTGCTATGAACCTGTGACAACCTCTCACCACCCACTTATCAGAATCATTTCGAATAAATCCACCTACCGTAGCAGCGCCAAACCTCTGCTAGCTCCCTTAGTAGCTTGGTTTAGGTTAGAAAGGTATCTAACAAACTCCAACGGGTAGTTTAAGTAGAGATTGAAATAAGTTATAAATTCAGATATTATCAATGCGTAGTGAGTGTAATAAATATATATACTAGTAGATTTCCTTTCCAACATTTTTGTAACGTCTCTGTCCTACTTGCCGGGCTTGTACTATTTGTCAACCATATGTGAGTTTGGAAAGCTAGACAGTAGTCAGATTGGGAAAAAACAAAGGCCATTTTCTTATTGAAGGAGGTAAAAATAACCAAAATTTTCCAATTTAATTTAGAAACTTGGGTACCCTTGAAACTAAACCTAAAACAAGAATGGGTTTGGCTTTTTCTTTTTGAATTTTTTTAAAAAATGCTCATTTGTTAGCTTTACGGAATTTTTTTTTAAAGTATTAACTTGTCATAATAAGATATTTCAGAAAAATAAAATAAAATATGAATTAAATTTTTAAAAAATTCAGAAAAATAAAAAATAATCTAAAAGTAACTATCTATTTCGGATTAAATTCTTCTTTAGTGAACTTTTGAAAATTTTTATCATAATTTTTTTTTTTTTTTGGATTCAGCTAGTCAAGATGAACTCATAATTCACACAAACTTGACGCAAACTTAGGAATGCAGAATTTGTTTAAATAAAATAGGAAAAATAATACAAGAGATCAGCTACATGAATGGGTCCCTAGGGTCGGTTGGGAGCACCTTGTTGTTGCTAAGAATCATAATTGGCGAGGGGTGCTGCATACTTATAAGCAGGTCTGGGCGGAAATTGCGCTCAATTTTGCGTAAATAAAGTTTGCCCAAATTGCTAGATTCTTTTTGCTCAAACTCCTCCACCCTCAAACCCAACCATAAGAAAACATAATTAGGAGTACAATTCATATGCTTTGAATTTCATCCCTTTTCATGACTGCACTACAGTTAAAAAGTCTTTAACTACTTCCTTCATTTTCCTGATCCCTTTCTGCTAAACTTGCGGGGGAAGAGAGGGGGAGAGAGAGAGAGAGAGCAAGCGTGTGGCCATGATTCATTGGTCTTAGTAAGAGAACCACTCACACGTGCACATGATGGAAAATAACAAGAAGTAAAAGTAGTGATTTTGAGAAGAGATAATTGATTTCATGCGACCTTTATAAAAATGTCCTCCCTTTTTTTGAGAAGAGAATTGATTCATTGGTCGTAGTTTGGGAATAGCGTGGCTGAATTTACTTATATTGTTGCATTTTGTTTATAAAGTGTGAAGATAAATAGTTAAGTGTATAAAATCATATAACTTTGTGTCCTTGGTTTTGCTTTATTATTATTGTTAGCAAAAGAATAAAAGTTTGGTCACACTTCCTTGTCACCTTTAAATAAAATCTATCTTAATGTTTTTTAATTATTCACATTGTTCATGTTTTAATCATGGCTTTACTTCCTTTATGTCAAAAATTAAGTTATTCAAATACTTATACATACCTAATTCAATTTAATTGGCGTAAAATAACTTTTTTTTTTCTTGAAACTGGAATTGTGATGTACACGTGCTCCATCCTGCCTCCAAATTTCTCCTCCTCTCTTTTTTTTTTTTTTTTATACATTGCCCTTTCCATGTGTTGGAACGAGCATTTATGAAGGAGAGTATTGTAATTTCAAAGGAGAAAAAATTAATAAAATGTGTTTGGAAAAAGGGTGCTAGAATTATTTTACTTTCAAGAAATATTACAAAACTTGTATCAGTAACAAGGAGAAGAAAAATCGTTTAGACTCAACTTTTTTATAGTCTACACATAGATTACAAGAAGCAATCAAATCTTGACCGTTTATCTTGACAATTAATAGTCCTGTTTTATTAAAAAATCTTCTCGAAAATGTACTTTTCATAAACTTAAGGCCTTAAAAATATTTTCGAAAGGTCAAAATCACGAGAATTATACCTTTTGCAGTCCAAAACTAGATCCAGTAGATAACCCAATTCCAAAAAGATTTTGGTACAAAACAGAAATGCTTTTGCTGCGTGCAATGCTGTCACTTTCGGTACTAACCTATATGAATTTTGTCTCTATATTTGGTGGAACGATTCCCTTCCACATTGAGGAATTATGATGGGGAGTGTTGGGTGTTAAATTGAAGGAGTAATAAAGGGGAGGGGGCAGAGGGGATTGAGTTTTGACTCCTCAACGTTAATGGGTTATTTGTGAAAGTGGGTTTCCAAACACGGCCCCACTGGTCCCCTAACTGGACTGCACCTTTCATTAACCTGCCTCAAGTTTTTGAAGCACCTTTCTTGTAGTAGTCTCACATGTGATCCCTCCTTGTCTCTTGCCGTGATTCATTCCCCTCTGATCATCCCATTGCATGCCCACACTAAAGCAACAGAGAGAGAGAGAGAGAGAGAGAGAGAGGGAGAGAGAATTATGCTTGTTGAATACAAAAGGCAAATTAATTACCACATATTTCAAAAGCTCATGAAAGGTAAGTAAGCTTAGCTTCTAGTAGCTAGATTAGTGGAACCATGGAAAACACCTTGTTTGGTTGCCATATAATATGGGGAATGTATATGCAATAAATTTACAAAATAAATGTCAAGGGAATATTAGTTCAAAGTAGGGATTTATTGGAGAGCCATTTCATTTGGCATGCCATACTAAGCTTGTTCAATACAAAAGGTAATTTTATCCACACTTATAAAGTTGATGAAAGGTTAATAAGCTGGCTTATAATTCATTTGGATTAGTTGACAATCTCTTGTTTTCTTGCCATTTTAAAATAGATATACGTGAACACGGAAAAAGTGTTTGAAAAGAAAACCTGCATTAAGTAACAAGATTAGACACTGGGCTTAGCCCAAGTTGTCTATCTCCTTGAGGTTTGTGTATAACTGTGTGATCATATGTTCGAACTGATGGGAGCAGCATAGACCCTTACCACTAGTTTAACTTACTAATATATAGTAGCATTTTATTGTGTAACAAAACAAAAGTAATAGGATTTTTCACTTTACGCATTATGCCCACAAAACCAACACATAAATTTGTTCTTTTCAAGTGTCGCTAAAAAGTGTCATGCACTAGTTATGTCTCTTCTGTGTGGCATTAGACATTCCTCTAATTCTACTCAATGTGTGATCCGACGTGGAAAAGAAATCTTATAATGAAAAAAAAAACTTTCTCGGAATGGGTTATTGTTCACATTGAAATTTTAGAATTATTGCAAAAAAATTCTTTCCGACCCACTATTTTTTGTTATTCGCCTTTGTTGCTTACTTTTTTTTGTTTTTGTGATGGGGTTTGTTGGCTTACTTTTTTGACAATTGAGGCACCCTAATCACCATTCTAATCCTAATTATTCCTAACAAACCCACTTAAAAACCCTTTATAGATGAAATTGACTAGTTACATGGAAAATTGATAAGGTCATTATAAGTAACCCCAAATGACCATAAAAACCCTAGGGCCCTACGTGGCACAACCATGTCTCCCTTCATCAATGAATCTTCTAGCTACCTGAGTTGATGCATTTAACAAATCTGAATTTGACACTGCCGCAAACCCTAATTCTCCATCTCATCAATCATTCCTACCCACCTTTAATTCCATCCATGAAAATTTAAGAAATGGGTTACTTCCTATATACCCTAATTCAATTCATTTCCATGAGTGCTATCCCCACGTGCTACACACCAATTGTGAGATGATACGTGGACCTCCACGAGCCAATCGCGAAAGAACAGAGGGATCCGCATACATATTATAATACATTTAACAATAAGGTATACAAATAATTAATAATTTAATGCCATCGAATATTGATAGTGTTTCTCCTAGCTAGCTACTGCATTTGAATAGTATTGCAATATTTTTAGAAAAAGGTTGTTTGTCTTAATCTCCTCATGCACCATATCTCACCAAAGAGAATCGGAAAGTTGAATAAATTTAAAAATCAGAGTCCAGGAAATGCAAAGATAAAATAAACTATTGGGCATGCCATATAAAATATAATACATGATTTGAATGAGGGCATAACCCCCTATCCCCAACATTTTGCCTGAAACTTTGTGAGCTCAAAAATGCTAACATGTGAATCATATGAGAGGGAGTACATCACTTATTTGAGTAGCTTGGATTGTGATGTGGAGACACATAGATATATATTTTATTGATATCGAAATTTAGTGTTTTCATTCGTGTATCATTTTGGTTGCTTGAGTAGATCAAATGAAGTTTAACACCCTATGTATATCATTGGCCTAATAACTTGTTAGAGTCTAATCACATGGTCCAAAATGCTTAAATCTAAGTTACTAGTACGAGCATATATGGTTCATTATATGTCTAAGATTATTCATATAGACTTTCGATGTGGGACAAGATGTCACAATCTCTCAATCTTTAAGACCTTGCGCTCTCGCGGGGGGTTGAACACTAGAGTCACCACGGCCTAATCGTAGGTCTGTGCCCTAGTGACCAAACAAAGTTCCGATTTCACACTCGATCGTGTACACGGGTCGCTCTAATACTATTTGTAACTCTCCATGTATACCACTGATCTAATAACTTGTCGAAGCCTAACTACGTGACCCAGCATGCTTAAGCACAAGTTGCTAGTAGTATGATACATGGTTCATTATATACCCAAGATCGCTCATATAGAGTTTCGATGTGGGACGGGATATATGTCACATGAAGCAAGTAAGCAGATTACATAACTAATCTTGTAGATTCAAGACTTGCCATGAGCAAAAAAAAAAATTTGGGATCAATGGAGATTTATTCAGCTCTAATTAATTGAGGTGTGTTTAGATTGACTCAAATACCTAGTTATTAAAAAATATAAGTTCGCCATTCTTGGTGGGGTGGACACTATCACAAAAGAATATAAAAATGGTTGGTGTAGGTGGCTTGAGGTTGGACCTTCCAATAGGGTTTACAAAAGTGAAATCAATTATTTTGTTTTGGATTTTAGGAACCTGGAGTCTACCGGGTGGCCTAAGCAATATACATGTCCAAATGGTCCAATATTGAATTGAATGTTCTAATTTACAATGTCTTTATTTGACTTTCAACACTAGCTTGTGAAACATTCAGGTTTTCTCATCTGGAAATCGACACGCACTTGGTAGTGGGCTTCAGGTATTGATGATATTGTATATTCACTTTCTTTTTCGGATCTTGGTTATATAAGGAGGAAAGCAAGTGTATACATATTTATAATTGTATAGTTAGTTTTTGTAGTTTAACATGTCTTCACATAGAGAAAATGACGGAAACTAGATTTATAAGATACATATGTTTTCTAGTTTAACATGTTTACACATAGACAAAATGACAGAAACTAGATTTATAAGATACCTATGTGTGGAGTTGCTGAGATCTATTAATTTGATTTTTGGAAATTTGAGTAGCTAGTTCATGTTATCAGCGTAAGGAACAACTCCTTAGTGCTACTCAGCCGTAATTACCAGCCAAAAGTAGAGGTGAAATTAGTCGGATTTGGTCCGGTTTGGCCGAAAAACTTAAACCAAACTAATAATTCTGGTTTGAATTGTTGTAAATCGAAACCAAACTAAATTAATTTGGTTTGATTTGTTTTGATTTTTTTGGTTTCGATTTGATTTCGGTCCGATTTTGGTTTGATTGGGCTTCGAAAAAAACTTCAAATTAGGAGGCTCATGTTAAATGAACCAAGCCCAGATTAATTTTTATTTTAAAATTGATTCTCGATTTGCTTCAGCTTAAGCCCAAAATTAAAAAAAAAAACTTCCAAAAAACTAAAGCTCATTAGAATTGATATACAAATTGTAAAACATGGTAAAACTAAAGCCCAGTAAAAAAAAA
>JABCMJ010005146.1:3312-22177 GCA_014822125.1 Arbutus unedo | reverse complement strand
TTTTTTTGCTTGTTTATTTATTGCACAACTATTATTTCTTTTGTCTTTGTCTGACACTTGCCTTGTTATTCTTTCAGGGGCCCTCTCAGCCTCATATGACATCCCTCGAGGCGAACCCTTAGCAGGGCACAGATAGCTAGTATCAAGTTGAAGATGGTAGCCTTTAGTTTTCTGGGGGTCCAAGAATCCAACGATCAAACATGCTTAACGATGCTTTTATTCCGGTTTATGTATTTTATCTTCCATGTATCTCTGCTTTGTTTGTATCTAATGATTTGAATCGAGACCTTACTTTCATGGTGTCAGTGTTTCTTTACTATTTGTGAACGTGTGAGTTGTATCCCTATTTTCTCTTTATTGTATGTTGTATGCAAATTTATATAACAAGAACTGATTTTTATAAAAAGGATACTGAATTTCTTATTTCTTGTGTCAGCTTGTCTTTCATTCCTAAACTGACAGCTCTCTTGCTATCCTGGTGAACTAGCTTTTTCCCTGAGGGACAATCTGAGTTCGAATCTTCTTTTGGGGGCTTAGTCGTCCTGCTTTCCGTGACCATCCATGCCGGCTTTTTGGATGATGTCAGTCAATTTTGGGTCCCATTCCTGAACCACTTCTACTTTGGGGTGAATGAACTCACCCCGACTTGGAAGAATACCATCATATGCTTTGAATGAGGCCCAATTGGCATAGAACGGGAAAGTTTTCTAGCAATCGGATGTCAAAAATTGTCTTTTCCAAGCTGGTTGGGTTGAAGAAAACTTCCATGGAGACAGAGGAAGTTGATGGCATCAAGAGTGTCCGAGCAGAATTTATGTATAACACTTTTTGCAATCTTGGGAATTTTTGACCTACCGATTCCCACTTTATGCATCTCTCGAGTCAACAAGTTGATTTTCGTTGGCGGCAATACGCCCTTGAATTTGTGTTTTTGGCGGGTACGTTCTATCCTTGTCGGAACGGCCTTCTGGATTTGCAAAGAATTTTTCTGGCAAATGTCATAATCAGGGGACAGACTATCAATCCAGCCATACTGGAAAAACCTTCCACAACCTTACACTTGCCCATTATAATTGAAATGGTTCCCTTGTGTCGAGTGCGGAGCTGTTATATGTTTGGATGGTCGCTCATCTATTTAGAAGCCATTCTATCCATCCTCGATAGTTTGGGGAGATCCAGGTATGGCGCCTTGCTCTTCAGCAAAATGACAGTCCTTATATACCGAGAAAACGTGCTCAATGGGTTCAAGTATTGGACAATATTACTCCTGACACCATCATTTGGTAAGTTGGAATTTTTCGGGCCACGAAATTTGTACTATCCCTTCACGGCAATGAGTTATCATTTCTACCCCTAGTGGGCTTACAAGTAGTGGTTCCTTATTTTGGGAACAAGGTGCTTTGATAAATTACAGTGAATTAATGGATCTCTCCTTCCTCGATCGGAATGTTTAGTGAGGATTTCTACTTCTGCTATACTTTCGGCACCATAGATACAACCATTGATAAAGTTTTCATTATATGAAATTAGAGGAGGCCCGTACAGGTCACTGTCGTAGGAGATTCACCTGATATTTCTGATACCTATCTGGCTTGGATATAATCAGAGATTACTAGGGCGTTAATGGTGCAGGATGCCCTTACCTCTTGGAGAGGCCCCACCGGGTCGGGAAAACATACGTAATATACCGAGACTCGGGAAACCTCCTTTATGAACTTATGGGGGGAATGGAGCATGTGGATCCAATAGCTCGACATTGAAAAAGATGACATCCTTAGAGAAAGGGAGGCAGCTGCCCAAGCAAGGGATCTATCTGAGGCTAGTCATGGCCGAACTAGGGCTCTCCTTTATGACAATGAAGAGAGGATTTCTCTCCTTGAGCAAGAGGTTGGTTCTCTGGGTGCAGCCTTACATGATGCTCGGGTAGGAGCCAATTCATCTTCCAAGGTGGTTGATTTGGAAGAATCCCTCAGATTGACGCAACAACAACTGAATGACGTGTCCAAAGAGCGAGACTTTGTGGTGCTAATTCGCAATGCCTTACACAAATCCAACTAGGCCTATTAGCGTTTGCTTCAAGATGCGTAGCATCAATTGAGCCTTGAGCATGGCTATATGATGCGCCGTGTTGATGAACTCCACGGCCAACTTTTTATGGTCACTTAACTTCTTCCAAATGGGTAGCTTGATGCCATCCACATACAATTCTTGTTAGGTCTGCTGTAGGATCTCATAGATGTTGATTGGTTGGGAGCTCTTGATGATCAGACATTGCTAAATCGATACCAAGAAGCACTGCTCATGTTCCAGGATCTTTTGTATCAGTTTTTCAATAGTGGTGGTGGTGCGCCTCCTCAAGTTTGAACGAATTTTATTTTCCTTTTTCTCTGTAATTGTAACTTGTTGTTTTTATTCTCTATGTACTTGCATCTTTCTCCATAGCTTCATGTAACGTTAAACAAGTAAATACAATATAGATGTAGTTTTTCCTATTACGTATGCTTCTCCCTTTATAAAAATCCAATGTGCCAATAAATGTAAACTTATCTGTTTGTCATTAAGATAGTCAAAGATTCTATTACTAGAAAATAAACGAGCCAAAGAAAGTGAACCTATTGATCCAATCAGCGCACAACCTTAGCATAAGACTTCAAACACCAGGTAAACCATTGATTTTGTACCCCTCAGTCACGAAAGTCTCAATGGGATTTATGTTGGCTCAGGAAGCAGACGATGGTGCAGAGAAAGCAGTCTATTGCCTAAGCAAGAAGATGGTCGGTGGGGAGAAACACTATACTCCTCTAGAGAAAACGTGTTGGGCTTTGGTATGGGCTTCAAAGAAGTTGAGGCACTACATGCTAGCTTACCTAGTAGTGTTGATTTTCCGAATGGTTCCCCTTAAATACCTGTTTGAGAAACCTGCATTAACTAGTAGGCTAGCACGTTAGTTGCTCCTACTGGCAGAATTCGATTTGAAGTATGTAACATGGAAGTCAGTAAAAGGAAGGGCAGTCGCAGAATTCTTGGTAGATCACTTAGTTGAAGGAGAAGCAGAGACCGAGTTTGAATTTTTGGATGAAGACTTAATGGCAATAACAAGCGACATATGGGTACTCTATTTTGATGGAGCATCTAACCAGAGAGGGTATGGAATTGGTATTCTATTGATAGCCCCGAATGACGCACACATTCCCCTATCCTTCGAACTCAATTCGAAGTGACAAATAATCAGGCAGAGTATGAAGCCTGTATTGTAAGGATGGAAGCTGCCTTAGAACTCGGTGTCAAGAAGTTGGAGGTAATTGGCGATGCTAATCTAGTAGTTTCTCAAGAAAATGGTGATTAGAAGGTGAAGGAAGAAACATTGAAATTGTATCACGCCGATCTGGAAGACCTAATTCCAAGGTTTGATGTGGTCACTTTCACTCATGTGCCACATTTGAAGAATCAGTTCACTGACGCCTTGGCGACATTGGCATCCATTATTAGTATTCCAAGGGAGGTGAAGACAAGGCCCTTGATAATTGAGAAAAGAGATAGGCCAGTTTATGCCTACGTAGGAGCCATAGACGAAGCAACTGACGGACTATCGTGGTATCATGACATTTGAAATTTCGTGGAATGAGGGGAGCATCCGAAGAATACGAGTAAGAAAGATAAGACAACCATTCGCAAAATAGCATCGTAGTATTTGATTTGTGGAGGAAAATTGTATTGGAGATCACACTATGGGTTGCACAAGTTATGCGTCAACGACAATGAAGGAGGGGAGATCATGGAGGAAGTCCACGAAGGAATCTGCGGTTTCTCACATGAATGGAATGATGTTGGCAAAGAAAATATTGAGATTGGGCTACTTTTGGTCTACAATGGAAACTGAATGCGTGGAATATGTACGAAGATGTCATAAGTGTCAAATACATGCCAATCTTATGCATGTTCCACCATCTGATTTACATGCGATGACCTCTCCATGGCCTTTCTTAGTATGGGAATTGCTATGATAAGAAAAATCACGCCCACATCTTCAAATGGACACAGGTTTATCCTAGTTGCTATCGATTATTTCACAAAGTGGGTAGAAGCTGCCTCTTACGCTACACTAACAGCAATACATGTGGCACAGTTCATCCGACAAAATATCATCAACTGTTATGGTGTTCCGCCAGAGCTAATATCAAATAACGGAGTGCATTTCAAGGGAATGATTTTGGAGTTGTTAAAGGAATGTGGAATTCAAGCCCACAATTTGTCAATCTACAGACCACGGACTAATGGGGTTGTTGAGGTAGCAAACAAGAACGTCAAGAGAATCATAGAGAAGACGGTGGAGTCAACCAGAAGTTGGCCCGAACAGTTACCCTTGGCTTTCTGGGGATACAGGACGTCAATTCGAACACCTACAGGGGCAACACCCTACTCTCCAGTCTACGGAATGTAAGCTGTACTTCCAATAAAACTTAAGATCCCATCGTTAAGGGTTATCGCTGAGTGCGAAGTACCGAAGGGAGAATGGAATAGTGAGAGATTCGAAGAGTTAATGTTGTTTGATGAGCGAAGATTGAGAGCCTTGTATCATGTTCAGGTATATCAATGCAAGATTGAGCGAGCATTCAACAAGAAGGTCAAAGCTCAAAATCTTATTGAAGGAGACTTGGTACTCAAAGAAATCAGAGCGCCGATTCATGATCCACGAGGAAAATTCAGACCAAGTTGGGTCGGACCATACATCATCAAAACCATCTTGCCAGGAGGAGCGGTGCAAATCATGGATTTAGACTGGAATGAATCTCTGTCTTAGTCAATTTGGACCAACTCAAGAAGTATTACCCCTGAGAGAAGCTCGCTAGGTCGAAAACCGCAAGGGCGGGCGACTTAGGTAAAAATTAGAGCAAAATGCCTATTGGGAATGAAAACTTGTGAAGGCATCCCTAGCAAAATGATAGGCTTCAAACAAAAAGTGCTCACTAGATCGAAAATCCGCAAGGGCAATACTAGGCAAAATCAAGAACATCAAAAGGAGAGCATCAAGACACGAGTGAACCCTAACCCCAAACTATGCACGACCTGATTCCTCTCAAAAGGACATGTAGGCAACCATTTGGTTCGGCTCCAAGCAAACCAATCAATCCATCATGTCCAAAGTAAATGACTGAGTAAAAATACAACATGCAAATCTCATGTAAAAGACTACAAAAGGACATATTTTTCTTTCAAATTTGTTGAAATTTTATTACAAGTTGGTCATGCCCAATAATAATAAAATACAACTTCTGAATCTAGCGTCTAAAATCAAGTGCGATGAAGCAGCAGACAATATGGGCAAGACGTGACGGCCAAGTAGTTGACCTGCAGCCGGCTGTTCCGATAGCTCTGCCTAGCTATGACGCTCAAACAATCGCAATAGCCTCTAAAAAGTATGCCACGAATAGGCCAGCAAAGGCACTGTAAGTGCAAAACTTTAGGAGACTAGCGATTCCTCCTGAGAAGAAAGGCCAATCCTGCCAAACTTTTGCATAGAAGAAGGTTTGAAACAAGCTGAATACCCTCAGGGGAGAGCTCAGAACGCCTCCTGCCGAGATCAAGTACCTATACAACATAGAGAAGCATATCAGAAGATAGATAAAGCCAATTAAAGCAAAGCAGAAGTTAAATATGAGAGCATGACTTACTTGGGTTCTTAGCGGGGTTGGCACGACGAATCAAAGCCCCAGTTGAGAAGTGCATCAGAATAATTTGAGAGCCGGACTAGCACTATGAGCGAGCAGGCGTGGTACTACTTTGCCAATGTGGCCAAGGCTAATGCAAGAAAACTAAACTCCTCGCCTCGAACCAATGATAAGCAAGGGACGACTGTCACATCCTGAACTTTTTGGGTATGAAATAAGCAATGGAATAACTCAAACCAAAACTTAACATAACCATAATCAATAAATTGAATTAAATCTCAATAAATGATATCCAATTATAAAATAACAAATAATCCATCATGTCTAAATCGAATTCGAACTAACCAAAAATAAACCCACAATGCCTGAACAAATGAATAATTAAAACATGAAAACTTCTAACTGAACTGCTAAACATGAAAATATCCCTAAAACAGAAAATCCAACTAAACATGTTGAACCATCTTCATAAGTAAATCTTAAGTCTTTGGTTCTATATCATCACTTGTAAATTGTTAGTTTACAGAAAAAACATAAGCCGGAGCTCGAGTAGGAAGTCATATTGAAAGCATCGACATATTGAGTAAAGCATGCTTATATCAACAATATAATGTGCATAATGATAATATAAACCATCGACTAAACATTCACAACAATATCATGCTTCCATGCGACTCATGTATGATTTTGACGGTCTTGCACCATGGGCAGTCCACATCGGGGACCCTATCGTAGAGTTCACGGGCTGCTCCGACTGTTGGACCATCTCTTTATCCGGTTGTTTCGTGGTCTTTCACCAGAGGAATCGCAAAGATTCCCATGTCGAGTTTACGGGCTTTCATACTGAGGGACCATCCCTTACCCGAAACCCAGTGTCCATGCATGCTCATATGTAGCATTATCAGTCAAAACCAGACTCAAACAGTAACTCTATATCGAATGAAAGGCAAGAAACAGGCCGGGTGTATAAAAATTCAGATTCTGTTTTTCAATAGGTTACTCGAGTGGATAAAGCTATATAGTCAGGTTCACTCTTAAAATTTTTAAAATATTATAATTTATAAGTAGAGGCATCGGGCATAATGTCAATAGAAATTAAACTCTACAAGCTTTCAAACGATACATAATAGGTTAAAAATAGAATTCAGACAATACATTCATGTCGGTTTATAGTTGATTACTTTATTTTGAAACACTAAAACTGTTTCGTCAAATTCAATCGAAAAACTAATTTTGCTCGGGTAAAAATAAAATTAAAAAAATAAATATTTTATTAAAACTCTGTCTGTCTAGTTTTAAAGAAAATAAACGGTCTGCAATTCTGATACTCGTACTAAAAGTTATGCTCCTTTTACCAAAGTATGTTAGTGCAGCAGGCACAGGCGCGAATCTACTGCAGCTCAATCACGGATTTTTGTAGAATTATGTAAGTTGAATTAGATTTCAAAATTTTAACCCAATATAGTAGACACATAAACCAACACTCAATATAATTCTCAGAAATTTTAGAGTTTTAGAACTACCTTAATGGAATTTTCCAAAATCAGATTATTATAGTGTTTTGTTTTTTCCAGATTTTGTTCTTTGCAAAATAACTTCTTTTTGACCTTCGTTTCTACAACCTAACTATCCAAATCATTCCAAACTCCACACAAAATATGCCCGACTCGATCACACATTAAAAACAACATATATATCATCGAATTAAGTATAATCTACGTAATATCTCAATGTAAATCAACATGAAATCCTACCTCAAATGCTAAAATACGCAAAAACGGTAAAGTAGTCGAAAGGCCCACGAATACTCTGTGTATAAGGCTGTTCTCAGACTCTATGCAAAGCTCTCGATATACTCTACAACTCTCTAGTTGATCGCGTCATACGAATCCTTCGTCTAGTCACCGGTTCTTCCTCCTTAAACTTTTAGGGTTAGAGATCTCTTAATAAAAAAACTGTGTATTTTTAATATAAACTAATTTTAGGGTTTTCTAATCCTTATATAATTAAAATTTGATTAATTACGCTAATCCCCTTCAAGTCCTTGACACTCCTGCATCACACTCCAACATTCTAAACTATTAAAATAAGATCACAATTAGAATATTAAACTCAAAATCACGCATTCTCGAATAATAAAAATAATAAAAATAAGAGGTCGTACCTTGGGTCCTCACAACCTTCTCCCCTTAGAAAATTTCATCCTCGAAATTGCTGCCTCAAGGGTGAAATAAATCTTGATACTTGGAACGAAACTCGGACTCTCGCTCCCTTATAGCTTCCTTGATCCCGTGATGACGCCATAACACCTTGGCAAATAAAATAGTTTTACCGCACAAAACCTACTCTCGACTATCTAAGATCTTTACCAGTTTCTCTTCATATGTTATATCATCCTCAACTTCCAATTGAGCCCAATCTAATTACAAGTGTGACGCGTTGTGTTCGTACTTACACAACATGGACACATGAAATACGTCATGAACCTTCGACAACGTTAGAGGCAAGGCTGATATGCCACCTCCCCCACTCTCTCTAGAATTTCAAACGGTCCTATATACCTTGGTGATAGCTTCCCAATTCAACCAAATCGCATCAACCCCTTCTTTGGCATGACCCTAAAAAAGACATGATCACCTACCTTGAAAAACAATGGTAGCCTCTTGCGGTTGGTGTAACTCTTTTGACGGCTCTGAGCGGTCAGTAATCGTTGTCGAATCTGAATAACTTTATCGGTAGTCTCTCGAACCAAGTCAGGTCCCAATACTGTACCTTCTCCCACTTCAGCCCAACATAGTAGCAATCTGCATGGCCTGCCATAAAGTGCTTCATAAGGTGTCATCCCATTGCTAGTCTGAAAACTATTATTGTAGGCAAACTCTGTTGACACCAAATGATCCTCCCATCAACCTCAAAAGTCTAGGACACACGCCCTCAGCATGTCATCAAGTATCTCGATGGTATGTTCAGGTTGGCCATCTGTCTGCGGATGAAACATAGTACTCATACGCAAGTCTATCGCAAGCGCCTCCTGAAGACTAGACCAAAACTGAGAAGTAACATGAGATCCCGATCCAATATGATAGACACTGGTACTCCGTGCAATCGAATAATCTCTCGAATGTAAAGTCTACTAAGTGCCTCTACAACATTTGTCACCTGGATAGGAAGAAAATGGGAAGTCTTGGTCAGTTTGTCAACAATCACCCATACTACATCATGCCCTGCTAGCGACCTCAGAAGCCCAGTTCCAAAATCCATGGTCACATGTTCCCACTTCCACTCAGCCACTGGTAAAGGCTGCAATAACCTGGCTGGTTTCTAATGCTCGACCTTCAACTACTGACACACCAAACATTTTGACACAAATAACGCAACCTCATGTTTCATCCCCTTCCACCAATATCGCCTTCGCATATCTTGATACATCTTCATACTACCAGGGTGTACAATGAGGCGAGAATGATGAGACTCTCTAAATACAATCTCACGGCACAACTCGAGTACATATACTTTGCCAGCAAACCTTAGTCCCTTATCCGCATGAAGAATCCAACCATTAACCTGCTCCCCTGAAGCCAAACAATATCTCACTGACTTGGCCTCTAGATCATTCTGTTGTTTCTCTATAACTCTTACTAACAATGAAGGTTGAACCACCACACTGAACAAAGCATCCCTATTATTGTCAACATTGAACTGTAGACTTTGCTCCCCGATCACTCCAATCATATTCTACTCTTGGATAGCTACACCAACTAGACTATGAAGTGACTTTCTACTTAAGGCATCTGCCGCTCCATTTGCCTCACCTGAATGGTATTGCAATTCAAAGTCGTAGTCTTCCATATACTCCATCCATCTCCGCTGCCTCATATTAAGATCTTTTTGTGTGAAGAGGTACTCAGGACTCTTGTGATCCGAGAAGACCTCGAACCGCTTACCATATAAGTAATGTCTCTAACTCTTAAGTGCAAAGATTGCCGTCGCCAACTCTAGATCAAGGTTGGGATAATTGCGCTCAGGATTCTTTAACTGATGAGAACCATATGCCATAACTCTCCAACCCTACATCAACACGCATCCCAACCCATCTTTGGAAGCATCACAATAGACAGAATACCCCTGTCCTCGCTTCGGAGCCACCAAGATTGGAGCGGATGTCAACCTCTTCTTTAATTCTTGGAATGAATTCGCACACGCTTCATTCCATACAAATCGGATCTCCTTTCTAGTAAGCCGTGTCATAGGAGCGGCTAGCCATGAAAAATCCCTAACAAACTGTCGGTAGTAACCTATTAAGCCCAAAAATCTCCAAATTTCAAAGTCACTCTTGGGTCGCTCCCAAGTCAACACTGCCTCTATCTTTGACTGATCCACTGCCACTCCTTCGCTTGACACCTCATGCCCTAAAAATTTCACCTTGGAAAGTCAAAAGTCACACTTAGAGTATTTAGCATAGAGAAAATTCACCCTTAAAAGTTGTAGTACAATCCCCAAGTGCTTCTTGTGCTCTTCCTCTGTTGGCGAATAAACCAGTATGTCATCCATGAATATCATCACAAACTGGTCTAGAAATTTGTTGAAGAACCGGTTCATTAATGCCATGAAAGCGACAGGTGCGTTGGTCAAACCAAACAGCATCACAATAAATTCATAATGACCACATCGCGTCCAGAATGCTGTCTTGGCTATCTCTTCCTCTCTGACCTCAACTGATGATAACCCGACCTCAAATCAATCTTCAAAAAATATCCAAGAACCCCTGAGCTAATGAAACAAGTTGTCAATCCTCGGTATCGGACATTTATTTTTCACTATCGCACTATTCAGTCTCTGATTGCCAATACACAACCTCAAGATCCCATCCTTCTTTTGAGTAGCCGATGCACCCCAAGGTGAAGTGCTACGTCAATATGTCAACGTTTTCAGTATTACTTCCTACTCGAGCTCCGGCTTATGTTTTTTCTGTAAACTAACAAGTTACAGGTGATGATAAGGAACTAAAGACTTAAGGTTTACTTATGAAGATGGTTCATCATGTTTAGTTGGATTTTCTATTTTAGAGATATTTTCATGTTTAGCAGTTCAATTAGAAGTATTCATACTTTAATTATTCATTTGTTCAGGCATTATGGGTCTATTTTTGGTTAGTTCAAACTCGATTAGACAGGATGGATTACTTGTTATTTGATAATTGGATATCATTTATAGGGATTTAATTCAGTTTATTGATTACGGTTATGTTAAGTTTTGGTTTGAGTTATTCCATTGCTTATTTCATACCCTAGAAGTTTGGGGTGTGACAACTTGGTATCAGAGCATGATTCGAATACCTAGAGTCGTGGATAAGGTCCTAGAGGTCTAAAGGTTTGCATGTTTTTATGGAGTTGTGCCATAGAATATCATGTCTTGTCTTCGGACGTTCATGCAACTACTTGCAAAATCTGGTTAGAAGAGGCGCCTGATCACTGTGTCTTCTGATTGGAGGTTCAGGAAAGTTAATTAGAATACTAGGCTGGTATTCTTGAGGGCACTTCTCATTACGTGTTTATGTGCTTTCATGCTTATGTGTTATGTGTTTATATGAATATTTGTTGTTGATAGTTGTCGTTGTTCTCTTATGTCATAGGTGTATGCTGCCGCGTCAGGATGTAATAAGTGAGTTGTTAGATTTTGCTTGGTTAGAAGAGGTCATTGTTGATTGTGTGGTGACCTTAGTTGTGTTGTTAGTCATGTGAGGTTGTGACAAGCAACATTAGACTGTCCCTTGATATGACGGAACGGGATATGATGGGGATTGATGTTTTTGAGGTACCTTCTTTTATCTCGCACTTGAGTTAGTGTCTTGTCTTCACACTCGTTTATTTCTTCTAGTCTTGCTACCACCTTGGGTCTTGAAGCCAGTATGTTAGAGTCTGTTCTATCTATTGAGATGCTTATTGGGGATGATGTGGTTTTGAGGTATGTATGTCATTCTTGTGAGATGGAGGTTGCCAATCATAGTTTGTCCCTTGACCTTATTCTATTAGATATGAGTAGTTTTAACGTTACTTTGGGTATGGACTGGTTGACTTTCTTTAGAGCCACGATCGATTGTTATCGGAGTAGGGTTACTATTAATATTCTAGAGAGTGAACTTTCAGTTTTGGGGAAATAGGGGAGATGTTCAATCAAAAATTCATAGGTTGTGGGGTAAAGAAACTGTTGGTCATCTGTTTGCAGTAACATGGGATGATGAGGGAGATCAGAATCGAGGAGAGTTGCTTAGGGTGGTTCGTGACTTTTTGGATGTCTTTCCAGAAGATATTGTGGGTTTATCTCCTCAATGGGAAGTTGTATTTTCAATTCTTTAACTTTACTGGAGCAAATCGATAGGGTGCCACAGGAACTAGAGCTGTCCCGGGCACAAGACGCATAAATAATATAATATGCATAACGACAATATAAACCATTGACTAAACATTCACAACACTATCATGCTCTCATGCGACTCATGCATAATTTTGATGGTCTTGCACCACGGGCAACCCATATCAGGGACCCTATCGTAGAGTTCACAGGCTGCTCCAACCATCGGGCCACCACTTTACCCAGTTGTTTTGCGGTCTTTCATTGGAGGAATCGCAAAGACTCCCATGTCGAGTTTACGGGCTTTCATACTGAGGGGTCATCCATTACTCGAAGTCCAATATCCATCCATTCTCATGTGTACCATTACAAGTCAAAATCAGACTCAAACAGTAATTCTATGTGGAATGAAAGGCAACAAACAAGCCGAGTATATAAAAATCTAGATTCTGTTTTTCAATAGGTTACCCGAGTGCATAAAGTTATATTGTCAGGTTCACTCTTAAAAATTCTAAAACATTTTAATTTATAGATAGAGGCATTGGGTCTAATGTCAATAGAAACTACACTCTACAAACTTTCAAACGATGCGTAATAGGTTCAAAATGGAATTCGAACAATACATTCACATCGATTCATAGTTGATTACCTTACTTTGAAACACCAAAACTGTTTCGTCAAATTCAATCGAAAAATTAATTTTGTTCGGGTAAAAATAAAATATAAAATATACATTTTTTTAAAACACTGTGTGTCTAGTTTTAAAAAAAATAAACGGTGCACAATTTCGATACTCGTACTAAAAGTTATGCTCTTTTTACCAAAGTGTGTCAGTGCAGCCAGCACAGGCGTGAATCTGCTGTAGCTCGATCATGAATTTTTGTAGAATTATGTATGTTGAATTAGGCTTCAAAATTTTAACTCAATATAGTAGACACATAAACCAACACTCAATAAATGTTTTAGAGATTTTAGAGTTTTAGAACCACCCTAATAGAATTTTCTAAAATCAGATTATCGCATTGTTTTCTTTTTTTCAGATTTTGTTCTTTGCAAAATAACTTCGTTTTGTCCTTCCTTTCTACAACCTAACTATCCAAATCATCCCAAAATCCACACAAAACATGCTCGACTCAATCACACATAAAAAACAACATGTATATCATCGAATCAAAAATGATTTATGCAATATCTCAATGTAAATCAACATGAAATCCTACCTCAAATAATAAAATACACAAAAATGGTAAAGTAGTCGAAAGGCCCACAAATACTTCATGTATAAGGCTGTTCTCGGACTCTATGCAAAGCTCTCGATGTACTCTATAACTCTCTAGTTGATCGCGTCGTACGAATCCTTCATCTAGGCACCGGTTCTCCCTCCTCAAGCTTTTAGGGTTAGAGATCTCTTAATAAAAAAGCTGCATATTTTTAATATAAACTGATTTTAGGGTTTTCTAATCCTTATATAATTAAAATTTGATTAATTACACTAATCCCCTTCAAGTCCCTAACACCCTAAACTATTAAAATAAGACCACAATTAGAATATTAAACTCAAAATTACAAATTCTCGAATAACTAAAATAATAAAAATAAGAGGTCGCACCTCGGGTCCTTACAGCGGCCAACTCCCTCGAAGAGATATTTTGATGCACTACAAGCGGGATTCAAAGCAATAGACCACCGAAGCATGAAAATGAGGCCTCGAAAGGCTATGAATCATGAAAGATTGAAGAGAGAAGGGAAGAAAACGATTAAGGGATGAGAAGAATGAAAAAAATGAGGGGTCTATTTATAGGAACTAGTCAGGTCACCATTTGTGGCATGCGCATCACCACGGTGCATACCAGTTCAGTGCTGCGCACGTCAAATGAAAAGTAGAGAATCTTGGCAAAAACTGACCATCCGTACTTGATCAGAAGTGACGTGCGGGTTAGAACAGCCGCAAGAGAAAGTGTTGCACACGCCAAAATGTTGGACTCACACCAGTCTAGTTCATTATACGGCTCAGAAGTCCCAAGTCCAACAGTGTTCAAATTTCAATCTTGAGCCTCTGCGATGGTCTACTATTCTTGAACTTTGAATCAATGTTTGAAAGAGTTGGTATACGCTATTAGCACCGCAATGCAATAGAGGGCAACATTTTGAGTTGTATTATTTTAGTCTTTAACATCGCATTGTTAGAGTCAATTTTTTTATTCACTTTATTTTGTTATTGAGTATCCATCAATGTAATGGTCCATGCAAGTAATGAATTGTGTTTTGAAAAGAAGTAAAAACAGAAAAGAATAAACAACAGTGCAATGAAAAAAAGCATCTATGAATAAAATCAAAACAATGTATGGGCACAATTTCTACCCAATCATCATCTGTTAGGCACACAAGCCCAAAAACAAACAACTGTTAGAAAAATTACATTTTACTTGGGCACGCAGGCCCTGAGTGTAAAAAGAGGTATGCAAGTCCCGTCTTCTACTCCCTCTTGGCCTTGTGCCTGAGTCCTGCCCTCGACTCCTCCTCATCCTCATCAGAATCTCCTCTCTCAGCCCGAGGACGACGATGTCCCGAGTGCATAGCACCAGAAATCCTCAAACCCGCCAGAACTGCCCTCCTATAAGGCCTAGCCGGACCCTGAGGCAAGCCACCAGGTGGCACCTGCATAGCAATAATCACAATATAGAAACAATCTAGGAGTTTAACCATGAAAATTCTAAGACCGGGAGAGATTCACTGTGCGGGGACGACTAGACCCCTCGCCAGCATGGAGCTCGATCCAGCTCATGTCTCTGGCAACCAGATAGCACACCAGGTATTGCATACCCAATAAAGCACTATACAGTTCTTGAGCCCACTCACAGGGAACCCATAGTCAAAATCAAAAGGGGTTGAAATTGAAATCAGAAGTAGGGTAGTCAATTTGAAAGTGAAAAAGTAATGGAACAAAACAGGATCATGATAGGACGAAAAGTAACTAAGCTTGTTTAAGCAAAAAAAAGTAGATATACTTGAGCAGGGAACTTTGGGATCGTATCACCCAGACCTAGGATGACTGTTGTAGCACACATGAAGTCACGGGTTGTAACAGAGAAGGACTGAGGAATAGCTAGCAATGTCAATTCACCAGTCTGAGTCTATCTCCGTGGGCAAGCTTCTGTTGGCACCCGTGGCTGGGGCACTCCTCTAGTCCCTCCACTACCACCAGTCTATAGAGCAACCCCTGTAGCAGTAGTAGCAGCAACTCTTAGCTCTTCACCCCCATATTATCATGAGCTTGCTCCACCCCATGAACGTCCGCAGCTCCGAAAGGCTTTTCTAGGAACTAGGTCACATAAGCAGCTTAGTTGCCACCTTGATTAGCCAAGCCCATGGTAGGAAGTGGCTGACAGAAGGCGACTTTCTCCTCTAATGTGTAAGTGTAAGTCTGAGAGACTTTAGAAGGAAGAGGCCTGGGCACCCAAGGGACGTCTACGTCAAAGGATTGTCTCGAGAACCTGTCCCCCCTATACCACTAATGCCCGTAAGGGTACTTCACCAAGACGACTCTGCTCCGGATAAGCTTGTGACTCTGAGTCAAGAAGTCAGCCTCAAGGCCCCTCCACAACCCCCACCGAACCTAAAGTTGTCACAATTGATAAAAAAGAAACACAAAATGGGCAAGACAAGAACAATGTGAGAATTAGGAAAGGAAAATAGTTAAGAGATTTACTTGACCCAGAGTCAGCTTGTCCAAGAAGTGGCGGTACGCATTCATAGAAAGAGACAGCTTGGAACCCTTGTGTGGCTCGTCCCATCAGAGAATCTGAGGGAGGACTCGCGGGTCAGGATGAGTATTCAAAGGCTCACCAATGCCCAGCACTGTTCAAAGAAGCAAGAGCCGAATCAAGAAAGCGATAATAAGTAAGACAATATTGAAAGCAAAGCAGTGCATGGTAAAATGGTAAAATACAGTAAGCAGAAAAGCTATACCTTGAGGACCCGCCAAAAACCTCCAATGCTGTTGCTGACACCCCGCGAAGCAGAGCCAAGAAACTATAAAGGGTGGCCAACATGGCCCCACCCTAGTCGAATGTCGGGACAATAGCGAAGTCCCAAAGGGTAGATAGAAAGCACAAGTGAACCCTATTCTCCCTAGTTGCAAACAGAGAGGCTCTAAAGAAGTTACTGAGAAAGGCCCGGACAGTGTGAGCCTGGTGCTCAGGGGTTGTTTGTCACGTAGTCAACATAGTGCTCGAAAAACCAAGAATATCGGGCTAACCTGACCTCCTGAGGGGGTACGTCACCCAAGAAGAACAACAAAGCAGCAGGATCAGTGTGAATACCTGAGTCGAAGGGAATGGGCCGACCTCCCACTTGCATGCCTGTTAGAATAGCAAAGTCCAACGGCGTCAAGGTCACCTCATCGCAAGGGAAATGGAAAGAATTGTTGGTATCCCACCATCACTCGGTAAGAGTGGTGATCATCCAAGGATCGCTGTGCGACTCGAGAAATAGCAAAATCAAGTGCTAAAAACCCATTTGATCGACCAACGCCCTAACCTCTGGAGTCAGCCGATTGTACTAATTGCTGATGTCTCTCTTGCCCCCAAACCAGCGGACCCTACTCTTGGTCTGTTCAGTCAAAGACAAGACTATTAGAATATGCATAGAAAGAATGATATCAATCAGGAAAGAAAAGTGTTGCATACCATGGTCGTAGTCCATGAAGTCGAACGGTGGGAGTCCAGGTATCGAAGAACTAGAGAGTTGTCCAAGATCGGAACTTGAATGCGACACGACTTGATAGCTGAGTACCGCATAGTGTGAAGAGTGGGAGCATAGGTCTCCTGGTCGAAAGGTGGTCGAGTTCCCTCCTCAATCGGTATATCATCAAAGAACGCCACCCCAATATCATAATCCTCGCCAGGAGCATCTTCGGGAACGACGCTAGGAACATCCTCGAGAGCGTCAAAAGATCTACCCAAAGGAGCATCACTCGGTGCATCAACCGTAGCGGAACCAAGGAGAGGATGGGCCAAATCATGGCCATGATCCGCTCCTGACGCAATCAAAGCATCTATGGCCGGGCAGTTAGCACTAGAATTTGCCACCGAGGGGGTAGCCATCGAACTAGAAGGACGAGCACCCGACATTTTTTAGTTCAGCTAGATAATTTCTGGGGTTAGAGAGAGATTGAATGGGAAGTTATGAGGGTTTAAAAACCAATTTTCCCTCTCTTTATAGATTTCGGCCATTCAACGATATGTGTGCGCCATTCAACGATATGCGTGTGCCAGAATGTTTGGTCTTCCCAAGAGCCATTAGGCTTGGCACGTGGGATGGCTGCCATCATTACATGTGTGTGCCAAAACAATTCAGTTATCCACTAGCAGTCGTCAGAACGGTCGGCTTTTTGCGTTTCCTTTTCTCGCGTATTCCAATCTGAGGCTCACGTACATCAATCTAGTATGTTTTTTTGAATTAAAAATCATTTTTGTTCATAATAACTTTGCACATTGCATACGCACCCTGAGTGTATATTTCAGTTCACTTTGTACCCTGAGTACACGCACCCTGAGTGCATATTTCAGCTCACTTTGTACCCTGAGTACATGCACCATGAGGTATATGCGCCATGAGTGCACATTTCAGCTCACTTTGTACCCTGAATACATGCACCCTAAGTGAACATTTCATCTTACTTTGTACCCTGAGTACACGCACCCTTAGTGCATATTTCAAAACACTTCGCATCCTGAGTGTTCATTTGATGCCCGGAGCACCTTTGGACGATTTCACAAGTATTGATCATATGTATGCACACATTGCCATGTTTGTCTGGATACATGCATTGCCTCAAGAACTACATTGGTCTGATCCCTACAATGGGGTATGTAGGCACTCAAAGAGCCCGACCATGATGATGACGTGGCATTCACCTTGTTAGAATGCACTGATCTTGTTATATTATCATCTTTGTTATGTGAATATGTAGGATTTCATAAAGATGTTTGTATTGTTCTGATTTCAGGTCGATGCTCCTTATTAGGCTCAATAAGTACATAACGCTCACACGAACACTACAACGGAAAAAAACACTTTTGGCACTAAAATTAGTATTTAGTCGCCAAAAGTAGTGTATTTGGCGACCAAAATATTTGGTCGCGAAATATTAAACCTTTGGCGACAAACAAATATTTGTTCGGGAAATGTATGACTTTTGGCGACTAAACATTATTTGGTTGGTAAAGGTCACGTTTTTTGGCGACTAAGAATATTTAGTTGGCAAATGTTACGATTTTGGCGACAAAAAAACATTTGGCTGGGAATATATAGCCTTTGGCAACTAAATACTTTTTGGTCAGGAAATATCATGTTTTATAAATATTTTTAAGTCTAAGAAACATTTATATACATATTTAGTTGGGAAATCTATTGCTTTTGGTGACCAAAACATCTTTGGTCTGGAAATCTTTTGGTTTTGGTGACCGAACAAGATTTGGTCGGGAAATCTATTATTTTTTATCAATATATATAATATAATACACACACACACTATTTATAGAGAGAGAGAGAGAGAGAGAGAGAGAGAGAGATTTCTTGTTTTGCTACGGTGAGGACCTTCTATTTCTTGATCACATTTTGATGATCCGAATCGTGCAATGTGTTTAAAACATATTTTTAAGGGTTAACACATGAAATTAGCTAAAAAACTGAATGAATCAAGCTTTTTCGAATAATATTTTGGGCTGATTTCATGCATAACCCTTAAAAATATGTCTTAAACACATTGCACGATTCGGATCATCAAAATATGATCAAGAAATAGGAGGTCCTCATCATAGCATAATAAGGGATCTCTTATC
>JABCMJ010005144.1:0-12437 GCA_014822125.1 Arbutus unedo | reverse complement strand
ATCATGTGATAGGATCTAGTAAACTGGTAAACTGGTTCATTGGTAGTGCAGGAAGCTAGTAAACTGGAAAACCGTTGAACCGACTTAACAACAATCTCTCTCTCTCTCTCTCTCTCTCTCTCTAGACTTTTCATTTTGTCTGACTAGATTATTGAATTACTTTTTCATTTTTAAGTGAAATTTCTTTGCAATTTTTTGTCTTTCGTCAACTTTTTGTGGATTATTGGTTCATCTCGATGAGACTTTTCAGAAAAGTTATAGATAATAGATTGTATTTCACAAATTGAAGGCTTTGAATTGTCGTTTTCTTGGTCTAGCTGATTGAGTTATTGATTCTAGTGGCGACATCTTCCGCTTTCCCAATTCGAATCACGATGTCTTACACATAAGAATCACCATTTCGGTTGGTTTACAAACCAAATGGGTGCGTTTTGGAAATGTTGTGGAACAGAGAAAACACTTGGAAATATGAAAAAGGAAAAAGAAAAAAAGATGGATTCAATAGGCACCAAAAGACCAAAAAAGAAAAGGGAAAAAGAAACGGATTCCATAAACTTATGATTTAGATAATGGACAATATTAGTGATCTTGAATTATACTTACCCAAATAAGTAATCTTGAAATACTAGTGAAAATAATCAAGGAAAAGAGAAAAAGTCGCACGAAGCAGACTGATCCCCATCAGGACTAGGGTTTTCTGACAGGAACGAAGAAGAAGAAGAAGATAATGTCAAGATAGCAACTAGGGTTTTAGACTAGCAAAACAGAATAAGACAGTGCAACTAGGGTTTGCCTCCTGCATTTTGATCGATTCATTTAAACAATCCAACCTGTGTACGTATTAACTAATTTCTACCTATGAATACATAGAAGACAGAGCAATTGGGTGAAGGAATTGAGATTCTTGGTGAAGAAAAAAGGTGATTACCTCCTCCTCGGTCGCGATTCTGAGTTTTCCATAACATCACTACGGCTCTGATCATTACGGCCTTGTGTGCGGCGCCGGTCTTGTTTTCCCAACTTCAATGGTGAATCAACATCTGAGTTCTTCATTGTTGTCCTTCCTTTCTTACATGGACCAGAGTCAACGTCTCTGCTTTCAGCCATTTCCTTGATTCTTTCTTCACTATGGTACGCACTTCGCTACTATTTATGGCGCGCACAGAGAGAGAGAGAGAGAGAGAGAGAGAGAGAGAGAGATGAAAATGGTTATTGTATGTAGTATATAGGTGACGGTTACAAGGTTACAGTAGCTTCTTGGCAGTTTTCCGTTGAGTCTTTTCCCCAGTAAAAGAAAAGCACCATTCATCTGTAGTCAATTGTATATGTAATGCGTTTGGACAAATCGCAACACCAAGTTGAAGCCATTATCACGGTATGAAATACTAGCAATTTCATCCGATCTCAATTGTCTTCTTTCTCGGTTCTGAACAGATTGAAAATTAGGCCAAAAGTTTGGAAACGAGATCAAAGAAGCAACCCGGAGAATGAGTTAGGCTGATACGGGCTAGGTGCTGATGGTGTGCTGATGTGGCATTGACGATGCACCTGGAGGATGAGTTAGGTTGATAGTAGCTAGGTGCTGATGTGGCATTGATTATGCGCTGACGTGGCGATTACGAAGGTATTGGCTACGTGCTGATGTGGCGCTAACGGTGCACTGATGTGGCGATGATGAAGGTACTGGCAAGGCGCTAATGTGACCAATGACGTAGGCTCTGACGTGTCCTATGACGAAGGTACTGGCAAGGCGCTAACGTGGTCGATGACGTAGGCTCTGACGTGGCCTATGACGAAGGTACTGGCAAGGCGCTGACGTGGCCGATGACGTGGCCAATGACGTAGGCGCTGATGTGGCCAATGACATAGGCACTGACGTGGCCAATGACGTAGGCGCTGACGTGGCCGATGACGAAGGCGCTGATGTGGCCGCTGACGGAGGCGCGTAAGGGATGACATAGATGTGGGTCGTTGGTAGCATTGAGCACAGAAGTTGACACAAGCATGCGTGATATCGCATGTGTAATAAAGGTGGAAGCGATTGTAGCACAGAGGCTGACATAGGTGCGCGTGAGGGCCATTGGTGGCGTTGAGCACAAAGGTTGATGCAAACGTGCGTGATGACGCATGCGTAACGAAGGCGAAAGCGATTGCAGCACAGAGGCTGACACAGGCACGCGTGATAAACATTAACAAAACAAGGAATGACCCAGCGGACGGCAAAAAGGGTCAGGCCGCTCGCCGATGAACTAAAATCAAATAGATTTTAACCTATGACTCTGATATTATATTAGATTTGTTGAGAGAAAGAAATTTTGTATATTATTTGTGTATTAAATCAATATAAAAAGGCTACTATATATAGGAGAGACAGAGTTATAGTTCTAAACAGATTAGAGTACATAAGCATAATCCTAAACTAACTAGGCTACTCCTAATCCTAGACTAGCTAGGGTATATTTATTCATGCATCTAACTACCATGCGGTTAAAGGACTACACATCTACTTTGGCAGGTTATTTGATTGTTCAAAAAGCTAAAAATCTCTATAAACAAGGGTAATCAGACAGAGGAACCTTATGTATCTATTACCTGAACCAGTGTCAAACTGTTGGTGCGTTTGAACCTTCAATTCATTTGACATTGAGTCACAAAGTTTTGAAAGAAAAAGAAGAAAACCAAACTCAAAATTGTGATTGTTGATTATCATTGAGGTTGTAAAAATTCACAAGGAGAGAGAAATGCTTCTGATTCAATCACCACTTGCTTGGTCACAACTCTTCTGTGTTCTTGAACTGTTTTTCCCAGCCATACAACAACCTCCAAAGCCGAATTTCCACCGCTTGCGGCTTCCACTGCGACCCCCTCCTCCACCATCACCCTGTCTGTTGCCGCCTCCATCTGTTCCTCCTTCATCATCGCTCTGTCGGTCACCCCCTCTATCTGTGCTATCATTTATTTCAGCAGTCCCTGCTTGAGTCATTGCGGCAGGCCCCTTACGAAATCCAAGAAGGAAGTGACGGGAGTGTAAAGGCTGGTCAGGTTTAAAAAACCTAATCATATCTCCTACTTCCAGAACGTGCGCGGTCATGAATTCCTCCATCGCAAGCTGGAAAATAACATCATAGCTTATGATTCTTATGCACCATTGACCGTTTAGATAATCAGTAAAATAAAGCCTCTCCATGTTATGTGTTTCAGCAGGGAGTCCAACTGCAGGGAAATAAGTTCTTAAATCTTCAGTGCGAATGAAGAGCCTTTCGAACATGATGTCCATTTCCGTCAATGGCAGCTCAAACAGGAGATTTTCAGGCTTGAATTCAGGGATATCATCTGGGTGTCTTCTTTTGACAATTTCAATCAGATAATGGTTGTTGTATGAAAGCGGGACAGGTTTGTAGAAGTAAATTACGTCCATAATTCCCAAGTGGTTCGACGCAACAAACATTTTCCATTGGCTTGACATGACGAAGGAACACTCTGAAGTATTGTACCCAAGTGTCATTTGCCAATCAACGTTTCGAGGGTCAGAAATCTCTATATTCTCGTTGTAGGTTTCCTGACGATGCGCGAGAGGAGGAAAATAGTCTAAAGCTTCTTCCACAGGAATTAAGAGCCTGTCTAGTTCAACATCACCTGGAGTCACAAACACTCCAAAGAGAAAAATTCCAAGCTTTTCACCAACTTTGGTTGGGGAGCCAGAATACACAGGTCTTATGGTAGCAGATCTGCATAGGGGAAGAAAAGAACTGAATAAGCCCATTTACCATGACAATTGGCAAAACATTATCTGTTTGGGAGGCAAGAAAATTGAAAATTGAAAAGAATAATCCCACATATAACACCAAGAAACTAGACATGTTGTTTGCATGCAAGTAGAAACGTATTACTATGTGCTGGATATATGCATATAAAAGTGTAGATTCAAATTAATAAAGATTCAAGTTGGTCAAAGAAAGCCAAAGTACCATCAGTTTTCTTGATGAAGAACAGGTGTCAGATACTTACCCCAATTGTATCTCTTTCCCTGGTTCAGGCCCCTTTCTATGACTAGCAACAACTGTTTGAGATGAAGACGATGCATGTTCTTCTGAGGAGTCTTCTCTCCTTCTCTCTTCTTTGCCTGTACCAATGCCTCTGTTGTCAGACATTTTTCTTGAGGCGATAGAGAGAGTGAGAGAGAGAGAGAGAGAGCTCGCTTAGGTCTTTGGAGGTGTGAATATATATGGCTGTTAGTATGAGACTTTGGTAGGCAGGCCAATAACGGTTTTGGCAGTTATTATAAGTTGTAGCATCAATGTATTTATGTATATGGCGGCTTGATCATGCATGTGTCCCAAACAACCAGAAATAAGATGGCAATTAAAAATATGGTTTTTATTTTTTTGTGAACAACCACAAGCAAAAATAACAATTTGCAATGAAACACGGCTTACTTAGTTATTTTCACAGTTTTAATAAGATTCGGATTGTCTTTTCTTGGAACTCATCCATTCATTCGGTGATTTCTTATTGACACATTCGAGTGTTTGCTCATCGTTTATGCTGATGGGTGAGATTTTCTCTTGTGCCCCAGTCTTTTTTCCAAATGAAACTTCCGGCAAAAGCTCGTCCAATGACCCACAACTCCAAATGACTTCATAAATAAAGGGCAATTGACAAAATTCAGATTACTGAATCCGAGGTGAATTTTAATTCTCAACCTTTGTCAACCCTTCACCATAGCCAATCCCCATGAAGATTCTTTCCTTCTAATGTTCTTCTCCTGGAATACAATTTGCTTTTTCTTTCTTCTTCCATGAAGTTTGTTCTTCTGGCGCTTTAAGCTATTTTTCTTCGCCGTCGTGCTGCATTCCACCGCATGTAGAAGGATCTCCGCCGCCACAACGATCCTTATGTCGGAGGCGGTCGCTGGCCGCAACCTGGCCAATGACATTTCGCTTCCAACAAATGCCTAAAAAGTTCACGGAAATGGGATTGCTTTTTCCGTATCCTGCTACATTATTGAGATCAATTCAATGACGGCATTGTTGATTGATCGAAGTTTCTCTCACATGAACTCGCAGGTGTTTGTGTGTGAGAGAGAGACTCCCGCTATCCCGCAGTCCCCAAATCGGTGAGTGAAGTATGAGGGGTTCTAGGCAGCACTGGAAGGATTATCGAAAAAATTGAATTAATTGATTAAATGAATCGCAATTTGATTGTTGTGGAATAGAGTCGTTCGGTCAGTTTTTGTTTAATTGATTTGATTTTTTTAATTTTTCGAATCGGTTTCAGGAACTCTTATTTTTTGTTAGCATCGACCGAAATGAACCGAATATATAAAATATACAACTTTTGAATTTTTTATTACTAATTTTGACCCAATGCAAGAGTTTTGGACTCTATATATAATCTTGTTAGTCGAAAGAACTTATTTTTTAATCTCATCTCTAAGTATTTATTATTTTTTCATCCTATGCACTTATAAACATTAAGTTTTGGTCCTTTTTTAAAAAAAATACCAAATTTACTCTTATCTTGACATTAACTAAGGTTAGCAGCAAATTCTTAAAAATACACCGTTAAGAGTTCTCTCTCAAATATTAGACTCGTCTCGCCTAAAATCGTGAGACTAAAAAAAAGGGCCAACAATCCTCACCATAGATCTAGGGCTCCTGAATCCATCAACTCATCGGAAGCGCATACAAACACTGCATCACATCTACAAAACATCGACCGTCAGTACCGGAATACGGAGTACGAGTTTGATTTGACTACTACCAGAAAAGGACGACGAAAGTCGAATTGTTTTCGTCGGACTACGGGCTAGGATAATGTACGAATCATTAGAATACATGTTTGGTTTGAATGATACTGACTCAGACATTGTATATTTAAAGATCATGGTACATTTTCAGATATCATGGTACATTTGCTCAAAAGAAACAACACCTACATGTAATGGTACATTTTTAGATATTATGGTAAATTTGTAGGTAATAAACAACACCTGCTGTCCATGGTAAATTTACATATATAATGGTAAATTTAAAAGTAATGCACGACATCTGATAAATTGGCAGATTTCATAGTAAAATTGCAGGATAAAACACTAAATTATGGTAAATTTATAGATATTATGGTAAATTTGTAGGTAGAAAATAACACCTACAGGTCGTGGTATATTCTCATAAAATTGTGAAGATAATTATGAATTTCAAACTACTATTTCCGGTAAAAATAATTACTAAAGATAATTCTGATTTCACGTTTTAAGCCTAAATTAGTGTTACAAATTTAAACTTAATAAATCAAGAATTAACTAACCAAATGATAAGAGGGTAAAGTACCCCTCAAAAGTAATGGCAAATTTATCAAACCATACAAAAATAGGATTAAAACATAAGTTCAAAAAGTGGATGGGATGAAAATCTAAGCCGCAGGAGTAAATAGGATTCTAATTTAAATTACCCAAAATTTAATTTATTAAAAAAAAATTGTTCATGTGGAAAAAAACTAAACTCATTTTGGTCAACATTCACACAACTAGCTTGTTTCGGTCAGTTTGGATACCTTGAATTTTTTGACAGAACTAATCTTATCAATCCTCAAATAAAATTAGTAGGGATTAGTTCGGATTTTTTTACCTCGAACCGATTAGGTTCGATTCGGTCTTTTATACCTACAAATCTACATAACCCAAGATGCGAATAAGTTAGCCTGTATTATAAAAAAAAAAGATAGATAAATTCATCTTAAGTACGTGACAAGCAATCAAGAAAACAATTTAGGTATTTTTACACTTTTTTATATCATTTTTACTCTCTTTTACCTTAATTATTGAAAATTTACAAAAGTATCCTTCATATTATATGAGAAATTAGAACAAGTGAAAGAAGTCAAAGAACATCGCCATAATTTTCACATTATCGAAGACAAAAAAAAAATAAGGAGTGTGAATAGTCATTGAGATTTTGCAAATTCCTGTTCAGGACTCCTCCCTCCTTGCATTGTTTTTCAACGCCATACAGCAACCTCCAAAACTGGATTTCAACCACTTGCGCCGGCGCCCACTGCGACTCCGGCCTCCTCCACCACCACCACCACCCTGTGTGTTGCCGCCTCTATCTGTTCCTCCTCCGCCATCACCCTGTCTGTCACCGCCTCTATCCGTGCTGTCATTTACTGCTGCAGTCCCCAGTTGAGTTGGAGTAACACGGTGTTTAACAAAGTGAATAAGGAAGTGACGCGAGTTTAAAGGCCGGATAGGTTTATAAAGCATAAGCATATCCCCTTCTTCCAAATT
Source organism: Arbutus unedo (assembly GCA_014822125.1). Lineage (NCBI taxonomy): Eukaryota > Viridiplantae > Streptophyta > Magnoliopsida > Ericales > Ericaceae > Arbutus > Arbutus unedo. Next base: position 5,149 of record JABCMJ010005144.1, on the reverse strand, counting down.
GTGGGCTTTTATGAACTCATCCATCAGAAGCTGGTAAGTACCTTGATGGCATACGATTTTTATGCACCAAAATCTGTGTAGATGATCAGTAAAATATAGTCTCTCCAAGTGATGTGTATCAGCAGGGATTCCAACTTCAGGGAAATGAGTTCTTACTTCTCGTATGGGAATGAAAAGCCTTTCAAGCAGGATTTCTGCATCGCTCAATTGCAGCTGAAACAGGAAATCTTGAGGCTCGAATTCATTGATATTCTCCCGATCTCTTCTTTTCACAATTTCAACTAGGTAATAATCTTTTTGCGAAATTGGGACAAGTTTGTAGAAACGAAGCACATCCGAAACGTCCAAATGATTCCAGAATACAAAATTCTTCCACGTGCTTTCCAGGGCGAAGAAACAGTCCGATCGATCATACCTCAGTGTCATAGGCCACTCGAAGTTTGTATGGTCGTAGATCACTATCTTCTTCTTGTAAGTATCAGGACAATAGGGGAAAATAGGGAAGTAGTCTAAAGCTTCTTCCACAGGAATTAGGAGCCTGTCTAGGTCAAGATCGTCAGGAGTCACAAACACTTCAAAGATAAAAATTCCCATCTTTTCACCAACTTTGGTTGGGCGATCAGAATACACAGGCGCTCTAAATCTGCATAGGGAAAAAAGAAGATTCGGAAAGAAGATTATGATCTTCCAAGATAGTATTAGGATCATGAATGTGGAGCGATTTTACCAAGGTTAAGGAAAATAGTCGGGAAATCAAAGAAATAAATTTAGCACGTGTTATCTTCTTTAGTTTTTCTTTCCCTCCAAATGTAGCACATGTTGTCTATGTACATGAAACAAAACAATCTGTTATTTCCAAGAAACCCAAATGTTGCTATGATTAAGCTTCTCTAGGGGTTTCTTAATTATTTCAATCACTGAGTCCAACCGTATCTACTGCACTCTAGCCCTTGAACTTTCAACAAACCAATCAACTAACGACTTTTATCATTACAATGTCAAAGATAGTAGAAAACGATGTTAGAAAATGGATGAGAACCCAAGAATCTCTGTTTGGGAGGCAAGAAAATGGAAGAACTGAATATAATCAGTTTTCTTGGTGAAGAACAAGTGTCGGGTACTTACCCCATTTCGATTTCTCCTCCGGGGTGCTCCACAATAACAACGTTGGGCTGCCTTCTGCGAACCGCTGGTTGAGATGAAGACGATGCATGTCCTTCTAATGACTCCTGTATCCTTTTCCCTTCTCTACCTGTACCAATGCTTCTGTTGTCCGACATTCTTCTTGATGGTTTCTTGAATCTGCAGCGTAGTTCTAGAGAGAGAGAGGGGGAGGAAGAGAGAGAGAGAGAGGGCTCTATTCTTTTGAGGTGGGGTAAATATATAGCTGTTGGTATGAGTTTACAAGGCAGGCTAATAACGGCTATTGCAGTTATAAGTTATAGCACTTATCTACTTGACGGCTTGATCATGTCGCCAAACAACCAAAAACCGTCATAACCTGGGGTAATAGGATACAGTATCCTACGGCTCTATTTATTTATTTTTGTATTTTTTGAGCCAAGAACTTCACCTTTTGAATTTAACAAATGGACACAGTGGAACTTAAAATAATCATTTATGAATGTGACAAAATATTTATTGACTTCCCTAGTAGGGATGCTATGAAGTCACATACATCCTTACGTATCAATTCAAATAAAGATGATATTCATTCAATTTTAAAAATTGACATTCTAATTGCTTAGTTTGTATGCAAATTTTATAGCTATCAACCATATCAATATCATTTTTAAGACATAGATTTGACTTAACTATTTAATTCATTTTCCTTAGTGCTAATATGACCTAAGCGAGTATGCCATAAAGAAAGAGATAATTTACATAAAAAAATTTTAATCTATCACTCAATTTCACTTAAATTCTTCATCTTTTAATTGTCTTAATATACCTCTGATCTTTCCAGATATAACGATCGACCCCTTTTGGATTAACGCACATGATTACTTATCATATTCTCCTATATCTGCGTCAATCCAAAAGGAATCGATCGTTACATTTAAAAAGATCAGGGGGTGCATTAGGACAATTAGAAGATGAAAGAGGTTAAATAAAATTGAGTGATAGGTGCGGGGATTTTATATAAATTACCCTAAAGAAAGAGAGTGAAGCATATATGCGAAATCAATTGTATTTATATTAAGTTTAAACATGTCTAGTAATTTGAACCATGCTTATTAAGCAAACTTCAATATACAATTTTTTTTTCCAACTTCTAGTATATGATACAACTCTGTAATTAAGCATTAAAGTCTTTCTAGAAATGAATTCCAAATCTGCTTTGTCTTTGCCATCTGTTGACGAATTTTCCATCTAGAAAACATGTTATCTTTAACTGAATCATAGTCGGTTAATAACTTTTTGTCATTGCACACATGTCTCGTCGCTCTTGAGTTAATCAACTAATATCTAGTATTATCGAGAGCATTAACCTTGAAAATAGCAAAAATGAGTTTGGAATTTTTGCCTCTAATGCTGATGGTTTTCCATCAATTTCTTACCTTTTTCAGGGATCAAGCAATCTCTTTTAATATGCCTAGGTTTGTCGCAATGCCAACAACCTACAATGGTAGGATCTTGCTTTTTCTCTTTCTCGGGACTATTCTTACCTCGATACTCATGCTTACTATTTTGCTTGTAGAAGCAGAACCGTCCTCCGCCATATGAACCTTAAAGGTTTTCATATGCTTACTCTTGTAATGTCTAGTCTCCTCGTCCATCCAAAAGTGTTGGACCAATTTTTTAAGAGTAAATTCTTCAATCTTATGTTTGAGTTCTTTCTTATGACCTTTTTATGACGGCGAAAGTTTATCAATTACAGAGGACCCAACCATAGATCACTCATATATATACATATTCCTAACGTTAATCTTATCCAGATTACGATATATCTAATGCAACTGATCAATGAAAGACTTATTCAACTATGCGATGGTTCATGAATTGACTAGCAAGAAACTTCTTACTTCGTCACTTAGGTACTTAGCATTTAGTTCATTCCAAAGTTCCTTCGACTTCGTGTCTAAATTCTATTAGACATCAAACATGACATCAATAAAGCATTGAGAATATGTTCCCCAAAAATGTAGTCATAATCCTCCCATTAAACCCTTTCATGGGCCTGCTCCAATATTGTTTCTTCTTTCTCTTTTGGACTTGGTATGGTTGGAACCACGGGGGGATTCAGGGGTGGTCAAGTGGGGTCAATTGACTCCCCTCAACTTTCTAATATTTGCATTATTGTTTGAGGTCTAAAAATTAGTTGGTGATTTTGCCCCCTCAAATTATGATATTGCCCCAACTATTGTACTTGAAGTATGAAAATTGCCCTAAAAAAGTACAAAAATTTCCCTAAACATTTCACCTGTATCAAGCATTTTATTTAAATAAAAAATAAGTATTTTTAATATGCATAATGTACAAAAAAAATATTTTGCATTTAAAAAAGTAGTTGATGAATAATATTTTATACGTCTATAGTTTAAAAAATATTCTAATTTTTTACTTAACGAATGACTCTTTTCTATATATATTTTTAAATAAAAAAAATCATTGAGGTGCTGTTTTAAATTAATATGTACGTAAGATTTTATATTTATCTCTTATTAGAAGAATATTCGTCATGTAATTTCAGATAAGATTTTTACCCCATTAATTGAGATTTCTAGCTCCGCCCAACATAGATCACTTTTAGTGTGGAGAAGAAAACTGCATCTTCTTCTCCCAACATCTTAAATTGCTTCTATCGCACCAACCAAATTTCACAAAATCATACGTCATATTTTGTAGAAACATTGCCATTGCAAGACTACTGGCCTTTTCGAATGCGAGTGGTCAGAAGAAAGAGTGCAAATCACTACTTTTAACTTAAAATCTTATCATCTCATTTAAAATTTTCACCCAAAAGCCATCAAAAGTATTGTTGAATGGTTCAATACATAAGGCCCAGAATCAATGACAGGAGGGCCCTGTAACTACTAAGTATATGACAGCTGGCATTGTGACTTGCAGTATGCTGTCTATTTTGGCTGTTAATTTGGTTGTCCAAAAGACGAGAAATATATATATGCGCACAAACCCCATTTCACTTTCTTAGAATTCTGGGTCATGAAAAACTCCATAGAAGGAATAGTTGAACCCCAAAAACAAACAAAAACTCCAATTTAGTGAACGTGGATTGTCAGTGAGATTTTGCAAATTCACAAGGAGAGAGGATCGCTTCGGATACATCAGCAATGTATGAGGTATTTATTTGGAACTGTTCACTATCTCAATGAATATATACATACAGACTCGACCATCAGATTATCATTCTTCAGAGCTAAAACTATGACTTGAACTATCATTCACTCCTACCCTTTTCTGCTGCTACTTTCTTGCTCAGGACTCCTCCGTCCTTGCATCGCTTTTCAATGCCATACTGCAACCTCCAGAACTGAATTTCCACCCCTTGCGGCGGCGCCCACTGCAACTCCCTCCTCCACCATCACCCTGAGTGTTGCTGCCTCTACCTGTTGCTCCTCCGCCATCACCCTGTGTGTTGCCGCCTCCATCTGTTCCTTCACCGCCATCGCCCTGTGTGTCACTGCCTCTATCCGTGCTATCTGTGCCATCCGTGCTATCAGTTGCTGCTGCAGTTCCCAGTTGAGTTGGAGTAACACCTTCTCTCACAAACTCAACAAGGAAGTGACGCGAGTTTAAAGGCCGGATAGGTTTATAAAACTTAATCATATCCCCTTCTTCCAAATTATGCTTAGTGATGAACTGATCATTTATCAGAAACTGGAAAATACCCTGACAGTATATGATTTTTATGCTCCAAAAAATACTTAGACGATCAGTAAAATAAAGCCTCTCCGTGTCATGTGTCTCAGCAGGGATTCCAACTGCAGGAAAATGATTGCTTACTTCTTCTGCCGGAATGAAGAGCCTTTTGAGCAGGATTTCTGCATCCGTCAATGGCAGCTGAAACAGGAAATCTTCAGGCTCAAATTCATGGATAATCTCCAGATCCCTTCTTTTCACAATTTCGACCAGGTAATAATTCTTGTCAGAAAGTGGGACAGATTTGTAGAAACGAAGCACATCC
>JABCMJ010005143.1:1443-21281 GCA_014822125.1 Arbutus unedo | reverse complement strand
TTGCTTGCATAAGCAATAACATGAGGTACTTTCCCAACCCTTTGGCCTAGGACCGTGCCGATGGCATAGTTACTAGCGTCACACATGAGCTCAAACAGGAAGCTCCAATTAGGCGATTGCATGATGGGAGGAGTTGCGAGAGTGACTTTGAGCTTTGAGAAGGCCTCCTCACATTCATGTGTCCACGCAAATGGTGTGTCCTTCGAGAGCAATTGACACAAAGGACGAGAAATGACGCTGAAATTTTGAATGAACCGCCTATAAAAACCGACATGCCCAAGAAATGAGCGGATATCCTTGACACACTTTGGGGTGGGTAGCTTAGAGATAAGTTCCACTTTGGACTTGTCTACCTCAATCCCCTTGGAAGAGACTATGTGACCGAGAACGATACCTTGGGTGACCATAAAATGGCATTTTTTCCAATTGAGCACAAGGTTCGTCTCCTCACACCTCACGAGTACAGATTCAAGATTCTCCAGGCATGACTCAAAGGAGTCACCGAAGACAGAGAAATCGTCCATAAATACTTCCACCACCTTCTCAATCATATCGCTAAAAATACCCGTCATACACCTAGAGAAGGTGCCGGGAGCATTCCAAAGCCCAAAGGGCATGCGACGGTAGGCTTTTAGGTGGTCTTCTCTTGGTCCTCAAGGGCTACCTCTATTTGGTTGTATCCGGAGTAACCATCTAGGAAGCAATAGAAAGGGTGACCGGCTACCCTCTCCAACATTTGGTCAATGAAGGGGAGAGGGAAATGGTCTTTCCTTGTGGAGGAATTTAGCTTCCGATAGTCTATGCACACTCGCCACTTGATGACAACATGTGTAGGGATTAAGTCCCCTTTTTCATTGGCCACCACGATGACTTCGGATTTCTTAGGAACCACTTGAATGGGGCTTACCCATTTGCTATCGGCAATAGGGTAGATGATTCCCACATCCAAAAACTTCAACACCTCATCTTGGGATTTAAATGGCGTTGGGGTTGGCAGGGTCCAGGATGTACACATTTGAGGCAGGGTCCTATGTAGGACTTCTTCTAAAGCTCTCTGTTCAGCGACAACCAGAACTAAACAACCTTGACTTTGATTTTGTGCGCTTCATTTTTGTCCTTGGACAGTGACCCATCTTTGAGATATGCCACGATGGGGTCCATTCAACTAGGGCTGAGATTAATGTCCATGTGTTTCTCAGCCCGTAGAGCATCTATGCTCAGCCAATCAATAAAGTCGACATATATTGTTCGATACTTGTCTCTTGAGACTGTCGAGGCCAAACATGCCAAGGCGTTTGCATGTTTAGTTTGTCTTGAACTGATTTGCATGATTTTTGTTTTCAAGAACTTTTGCAGATCCTCTCTTTCCTTCTCAGCATAAGTGGTCATCTTGTCATCTTTGGTGGCATATTGTCCTGATAACCAATTGATCACCAACTGGGAGTCATAGTGGACAATTATCTTCATTGCGCCCATGTTGTAAGCACATCTCAACCCACAGATTAGTGCCTTGTATTCAGCAACATTTTTGGTGGCACAAAAATTGAGTCATAGTTATTGCTCAAAATAGCAACCACTTGGTTTGACTAATATGATGCCGACTCCAAAGCCCTTGCAGCATGTAGAACCAACCACAAACATCTTCCAGTAAAGAGCTGCGCTAGGTTCTTGTTCTTCTCCTAATTCTAATGCATGAGGTGGTGCTTCAGTTACTGCCGAGATCTTCTGGTCCTGGTGGTGTGGTAACTTAGCTATGAAATCCGATAAGATCTGCCCTTTATTACTGTTCTAAGGACATAGCGAATATCCTACTCACCAAGTTCTATTGACCATGTTGCGACCTTTCGCAAGAGATTTGCTTTTCTTATGACAGAGCTGATAAGGTGCTTTGTTGTCACTTTTATCGTGTGAGCAAGGAAGTAATGTTGTAGCTTTTTGGAAGCTACAACCAGTGTCAAGATCAACTTTTCCAAGATAAATATCTCATTTCAGAGTGTAAGAGTGTCTTACTCACATAATACTGGCATCTGCTCAATACCGATGCCCTTGATTAGTACTGCACTTACCGCATATTCGAATACAGCCATATAGAGTTTTAGGACATCCCCTCTTTCGAGAGTTGTGACGAGAGGTGGCGTAGCTAGATACATCTTGATTTCCCAAAAAAGACTTCTCACATTCTTCCCCCCAAACATACGTGGACTACTTTCTCAACAGTTGAAGAACTGCTTGCAATGATCTGATGATCGGCTTATAAACCTATTAAATGCCACTACTATTTCGGTTAGTCTCTGTACTTCCTTAGTGGTTTATGGGCTTTGAAGGTTCTGAAGTGCAATGATCTGGTTAGGGTGGCCTCTATTCTCCTACAGGTGACCAAGTTCTCGAAAAACTTTCCTGAACTCACTCTAAAGGTGCACTTTGAATCATTGAGTTTAAGCTTAGACTTTCATAATATTCGGAACGTCTAACATAGATCTATGATATGGGTCTTGGCCTCCTGGGATTTGACCACCATGTCGTCTATGTAAAATTTCATGTTTTTCCCAAGTAAATGCCAACCTCTAGTAGATGGCCCCTGCATTTCTGAGTGTAAACGGCATAACCTTGGAGCAAAAGAGCCCCTTTGGTGTGATAAATGACGTATTTTCCTTATTAGATTCGTGCATGGCTCTCTGGTGGTATCCCCAATAGGCATCAAGAAAACTCATGCGCTTGATGTGTCCACTAATTGATCAATCTTTGGGAGTGAAAAGTTGTCTTTTGGACATGCTTTGTTGAGATTTGTGAAGTGAACACATACCCTCCACTTCTCATTTTTCTTCTTTACGACCATAGTATTTGATAGCCTCTCTGAGCAATATACTTCTCGTGTAGCCCCAGTAGCCGATAAACTTCCTCAATTATTGCCTCTATGTGCTGAATTGTCAACCCTTTTCTCTTTTCACGGGTTTATGCACCGGGTCAACGTTCAGGTGATGACAGATTATATCTTGGTGCACACAGGCATCTCTTGAGGTGCCTAGGCAAAGATGTCTACATGGTCCTTCAATACCCGAACAAGAGTTTATGCGTCCTATTTGGGTAATTCTCATCGATGAGGAAGAACCTTTTTGGATCCGTTTTGTGAGCCGAAATCTTCTTGAGCTTTTACTCCACCCTATTAGCTAGGTTCTCCCCAATTTCTTCTAAGACGGGTTGATCTTGTACCTCGATGGATTTTACATGTTCGGCATTGGGCTTGTGCTTGACGCAGGTCACAAAACAACTTCTAACCATTTTTTGAGTCCCTCGTACACATTTGATTTCCTTCTTGCTTGGGAATTTGATAATCTGATGATACGTGGATGGTATAGCCCCCATCCTATGCAGCCATGTTTGGCCCATAATGAGTTGTAGGTTGAGTGTACGTCGACCAATAGGAAATCTGTCATAGCCACCTTGCCTACCTGGACAAGAATGGTAAATTGGCCCAATGGCCACACCGGTTCTATACCAAAGCCGATCAATGGAATGTCTGCTTTCTTGATGTCAGCCTAGTTGAGCCCCATCTTTTAATGTGTCAAGGTATAGAATCTCAATTGAACTATCATGGTCGATTAGAATTATCTCTGTGTCGAAAGCGTTGAGAAGTAATGTGATCACTGGTGCGTCATAATAGGGGTACTGGATCACCTCAAGGTCTTTCTTAGTAAAGAAAATCACCATGTTGAACTTCTTGTCAGGTTCATTCTTTTTTCTTTTTCTGAACTGATAGGCATGCTCCCTTGCCTCCTTCTCGTCGGTTAGCTGGACCATAACATGTATAAGATGGATAGTCTTAGTTTCTATTACCTCTTCCTTGGATGAGTTTAATCCGTTAACCCATGGTTGTTCCTTTTGTTCTTGCCCTCCTTTGGCAATGTACTTTTCGAGATATCCAGCTTCAATAAGACCCTTTAGGAATCTCTTAAAGGCTTTGCAATTCTCCGTGATATGTCTGTCATTCCTACAGTAGCTACACCATTTCCTGTTCAGGTCCTTCTTGATTGGCTCTCCTCCTGAACCTGGTGGCCACTTCCAGTAGGGCTTATCCTTGAGCGGTTAGGTCATCTTGAATATGGGGGTGTTGAACACCCTTCTAATTGATTTATTCGCCTTAGGTCCATGTAGTTTGTACTCTCTTTTTGCAAAGGCCACCTCAGTCGACACCTTCTTTGGCCTCTTTGTCGTTCGACCTCCCTTACCACTTTACTTTTATGGCTTCGAGGGGGGGTGGGGGTGGTGATCTATTTGTCTCTCTTCTGATCTCGTTTTTTAGTTAGGCATAATGTTCCACTCTAACCATGATATCACAAATTGTCTCCACTGGGCTTACTGTAAGGGACTTTGACAGCCTTTCAGAAGCAAGCAAACTGAGTATGAAAATAGTTACCGCATACTTCTCGCTACAGTCTTCCACTTCATTTTACATGGCCCAATACGAGTTATCGAACTCCCTTGGGCTTTCATCAAAGCTCTTCTTTGTCGCCATGGCGTGTCAAGATCTTATGATGGGGTTTGGCTTGTAATGAACCGTGCCACAAACTACTCAGCTAGCTACCCTCAGATGTTGATTGAACATGGAAGGAACTTATGGAACCAATTTGGAGCGGTCTCTCCCAAGTTCATAGGGAAGACACATCAATATAGGTTCTCCCGTCCAAAGTAAACAAACATGGCCTAGAGGAATCCCTTTATATGGCCAGTGGGTCCATCTTGTCATTGTTCAGATGAAATTTTGGAGGGGCAAACTTTCTAGGAAAAACCTCGGCCTCTATTTCTTCTAACAACAGCGATGCAGCCACCTGTTGCAAGGCCTTCTTTGTGAATTCGTGATATAGTTAGCGTACTGTCAACTGTTGATTTAGTCATTCCCTTATGTCGAGGGGAGGGGGGGGGGGGTCTACCTGAGATCGGTGTACGCCGTTGGAAACTTGCTTTTCTTGAACATTGCTGAGGAAGCCTCCCAACGAGGGCATCTTCCTCGTGGTTGTTCTCGGGTAGCATCTATCTGATGTCGGCTCCCCTTGGTCCTAGTACGCCCACCCCGTTCAGTATGAACAAAATGTGCTTGGTCGCGAGACCTGTCTAAGATTTCTATTCTCTCTTTCTACCCCTATGTAAATATCGCCTTATCTCTTCTATTTCATGGTCTAGCCTGTGCACCCTTTCTCGGTCACTGTCTTCTCTATCTAGTTCATCTCATGTCCTTGAGCGTGATCTTCCATGGGTTTGGGATTCTCTCCCTTCTTCAGACAGGTCGAGTGGCTCATGTCCTGGTGTTGTTGGTTGTGCCGGTTGTGCGTGGATGCGGATCTACATGTGGTGCATCATGGAGTGGTTCTCTAGGTAAATTCCTTGTGAACCCTAGAGGGGGAATTCGTGACATGTCCTTTCTTGGACCATTTGTTCTTGGCAGAACCGGGGGCAGAGATTTAGACTTGTTTTTGCCAGTGGTTTCTTTTGGTGTCTCTTTTTGTGGTGTTCTTGCCATGAGATCTTAATTTTCCCATAGACTGCGCCAATTGTGAGTGGGTTGATTTTTTCAATCGAGCGAAAAATTAGTACCTCAAATAACCAGCAAGAATTATGTTCTCTCTCTTGACTTATGATCTGCAAAATAATAATTTGCCAAAGAACCCACTACCTTTACGACCGAAAGTTCGTTTGATGATTAAGTCAGCTCTCATTCTATGAAACTTTTTGTGCCTAATGCTTGTAATCACAAATCACAACGTACATTTTACCATAGCCTTGAACCATTATTTATAGACTTCGTGACTTAATCTTCTCAATTCTTTTGGGACTCTAATTCCTCATTAGAATCGAGGTAGAGCTGCCTTCTAATTGGCCACTAATGAGATAAAATCAACATGGACTCTTCAAAAAATCAACTTTTACAATTAAAATTTCATTCAATCTCAAACTATTTGTTCTATGTTGAATGGGCCTAGGATTACTCATACTTATCTGAATAGAACCTCATCCCGAAACAAGCTGAGTTCTATTATGTCTCAAACTCAAGACTGTTAACCGTTCTCCTCAAGTCAGCAATTCTCTGAACCATTTCTCTTGGATCGGCTGTTATATGAACTGCATTTCTCAGGTTGGCTACTCACTGAAACACCCTTCTCATGTTGGCTCTAACCACACGAGATCGACACACACACACGTATGTGGGAGCAACTCATTGCTAAACAAAATTAATTATTAAAGAAATAACTTAACAATACTTATTTAAGTTTTACATACTTCAACATGCACGAGCTAATTGTAGCTAGATAAATAATCATAACCAAAAATCTTATTTCAGTAGAGAGGATGTACATACAAAATTTAGAAGAGGAGATGAAAATAATAAGAGATAAAACTTAATTACATTATTGGATATCGAATTTCATTCATCCATAGTACCAGTGAAATCGGTGGATTGAATCAATCTCGAAGGTCCTGCAATATTTACCTTTTTGGATAGCTAAAATTTAAACTTTGTAGTTAAGTAGTATAGGTTAATTTTCCTTCATCCACCTAAATTATCCCACAAATCAAGGGTTGGTTTATTAAAAGGGTTCTCTCAACTATTTTTTAAATAAGAAAAACTAAGTAATTTGTTAGCAAAACTATTTGTGTCATTTGTCGTGTTCAACGAGCTCTCCTCAACTAAAGTGTTTTTATCACTGCAATCACCCCCCCCCCCCCCCCCCACACACACACACACACACACACGCACGCACAAAAAATTGGGTTTGGTCAAAATTCTTGATATTTCCTATTTTACAAACTGCTTTATTGATTCTTCCTTCTTTAACTTCCTACTAACACTAAAGACATTCAAAAAAGAAAGATTAAAGATCGGGTATTTTAGTTTTTATTAATCACAACTAACAGTGTTTACAAACGATTAACAAAAAAAATAATATACAAAATAATTTATAAAATAAGAAAAGACAAGGCATTTATTATAACCACAAGTAGGGTCTTTACATTTGTCAAAAATTTCAGGGGAGTCCAATGCAATTTATGCTTATTTTTATGACCACACGGTGCCGACATTAAAGGTGTGTTCAGTTAAATGTTTCTGAAATAATTTTTGAGAAAAAATTCTGAGATGTTATTTGGTATAAGTGTTTCAGAAAAAATTTGAGAGTTAGATTTTTTTAACTTTTTTGAGGTATCTCTTTCTCTCTAATTTGAGAATTAAATTTTTTTGATATTTGTGAAATAAAATTATTTGAAAAAAAATAAAAGTATTTAAACAATTTTTTCCAAAAACTTGTTCACATCCCAATATTCCGACAAGTCAAAAGATATCTACTTTAGTGGTGTTTTTCCTTTCCACGCTGATCTTTTTTGCTTTTTTGTTGTCAAAATATCCTTTTTCTCGAGATCTGGATTTATACCCAAGTTTTAGGCTTTCTTGTCTCGTGCAATTCACAATCAATAGACTGACAAAAAATGTAACCTCAATTAACGAGGCGCTAACCAATTTGTCAATTCTTTAATGAATTATTTAATAAATTATTAGTTCGTCTATATAAAATATTTTAGAAAAATAATTAAACAACGGAATCTATTTTGGCTTTATTTTTGTATTTACTAAAAAAATTTAGTTTTTAAATATAAGTTTATGTTTTCTAGGTTTTTTTTTTTAAAATAGGCTAATAATTCATACAAATTTTGAGACAAAAATAATAAATGAAAAAAATTAATTGAGACAAAATATAATTTAAGATTTACAATGATTTTATTTTTCGAGTTATTCATTATGCAAGTCTTGTGCGTTTATTACCACCTTATCTGTACTAAAAATCCAATTGATAAAATACTGCAAAAAGATTGTCGAATCATTTTGACTGTTTATCTCTTGTTAAAATTATGTTAGGTTTTGTTATATTAAAGACTATATAAAGAATCATCACATGAAAAATTTGAAATTGTAGCAGATGGTTTCGTTATTTTCTCTATTAATTTATTGATATTTTTTTTTGATTTTTTTATTTGTCTTGACGAGAGTAGTAAGAGAAATATAATAATATGAATCAAAATTTTAAAAAATGCAGATAAGATGAATCTAAAGACACGAAAAATTACAAATTATTTTTAAAATGTCCAATGCTAAAATAATTTCTCCCGAGATATCTTTTAAAATGGCGGAATTGCTTTTAGAGAGAGAAAAGAATGTCTGCAATACAACACCGACAAAATAAAAGGGTGGTAAAGTGAAACTTTTATTTTAAGGGGGTAGTCTGAATCCAGATGCAGCCAGCCAGCAGTGGTCCTTCCCTGCACCCCATAAAGTGACTTTAAAGACGATACAGATCACGTGCTTTTGGCAGTTTCAATAAATGACAAAACAAGTAGCGGTGAATTACACTAACTTTCGATGAGATTTCTGACATATAATATGAGCCCCTTAGGTTTTTTGAATTATCCGGATTAATTTTATTTTTTAAATTATTACACAGTTATTTTTTTATTTTTAAAATCAATTAACTCTCAAAGAAAAATGGTGATTGATCTTTCATGAGATTCTCAAAAATTACACTGACCCTTTTGAGATATCTATGATTATTCCCATCTCTTTCATTCTTTTAAACTATTATGCAATAATTTTCTTTCCAGTAAGCTTCGTTAAACGTCATTATTTAGGTTGTTGAAACTTTAAGTTCAATATTTATTTTAATTAACATCCGCAAAATGCCTATGTTTAATTTTTTGATATTTTTCTGAGCTAAAAATTTGGACATTTCATGAGATTTGTCTGAGTTTTGATTTTAGAAAAATCTTAAGAATGTAAAAATATAATTTTTAGACGTGAGAAAAATTATATCGCAGTTCATTTTGTCAAAAAAAATGCGAACTTGATTTTTCAATAATTTAACTAAGAACCCTCAAGAGGATCAATGTACTTGTCCAAAACTTCGGGAGAGATTAATGTAATTTATCTTAAACAAAAAGTATGTCAAGTGGATTAACAATGCCAAAAATATGTGGCGGAAAGATAAAAAATATTATCTAAAATGATACTAAACTTAATATTATCTAAAATGACACAACAACTTAATTTTTTCTAAATTTTTTCTGTATTTTTTTCTTATGTTCAAATTTTTACATATTTGCTAATTTGTGTTAATTATTACGTTGTCTTAAGAAATATAAAGTCTTAAAAAATTAATGAAAACAAAATAATCTGATAATCTGAAAAATAAAATTTCATTATTGTTGTTATCTTTCTGAATTATTTTTATGGTTGGTTGATTTTATTAACTGAAGACAAAACAATAATTTATAAACTTTAAGTCTAAATAAATAAATATATCTATTTAAAATAAAAACAAAAAAGAGATAATTTTATATAAAATTGCTCTTATTACTCATGAATATACTCACTCATGATACTTTAATTATTTGCTACACATTCTCTCACCATATCATCATTACTACCACCTCCGACCACGATAAATCATTTTGCTTCTGCCATTTTGGCCACCAGAAATATTTTTCAGCACTATTTTTTATAACTACGCAAAACAGAATAGATAAATTTATTTGTTCAAAATACAATTGTAATAATCCGAGATTGTTAAATTTAATTAATTAACTAGAAGGGACAATAGTTAAGATTCATTGGGCTAGACCAAATACGTCACATTCGTTGTAAGATACGAGTAAGGTGAAGTACTAATTGACTTAAGTGGATGGTGAAAGGTCCATTCCTTGCAAGGTTATCGATAACATAGTTGGGTATTATATCACCTAGACCTAAGTTCATCACGATCATGTGATATGTAAGGACTGGTCAATCCCAACTGAGTGTCTTACGCTAGGATCGATGGATAAGATTTTGTTTTCTCGAGGAAGAAATTCCTAGAAACACTAAATGAAGATTAATAATGTATTAATATGTTTACTTCCATTGCTTAAATATTCTACACTGCTATATATATTGGGTTTCTTAGCTCATATTTTCTATTAAGTGTCTCAACTCATAGTGTCAATCTTCCTGACGTTTCATGTCAGATATAAAAGAGCAGCTGATTTTTTGTATTTTTTTCTTTTGTTCAAATTTTTACATATTTGCTAATTTGTGTTAATTATTACGTTGTCTTAAGAAATATAAAGTCTTAAAAAATTAATGAAAACAAAATAATCTAATAATCTGAAAAATATAATTTCATTATTGTTGTTATCTTTCTGAATTATTTTTATGGTTGGTTGATTTTATTAACTGAAGACAAAACAATAATTTATAAACTTTAAGTCAAAATAAATAAATATATCTATTTAAAATAAAGACAAAAAAATAGATAATTTTATATAAAATTGCTCTTATTACTCATGAATGTACTCACTCATGATACTTTAATTATTTGCTACACATTCTCTCACCATATCATCATTACTACCACCTCCGACCACAAAGAACCATTTTGCTTTTGCCATTTTGGCCACTAGAAATATTTTTTGGCACTATTTTTTATAACTACGCAAAACAGAATAGATAAATTTATCTGTTCAAAATACAACTGTAATAATCCGAGATTGTTAAATTTAATTAATTAACTAGAAGTGACAATAGTTAAGATTCGTTAGGGTAGACCAGATACGCCACATTCGTTGTAAGATATGGGTAAGGTGAAGTAGTAATTGACTTGAGTGGATGGTGAATGGTCCCTTCATTGCAATGTTGTCAATGACATAGTTGGGTATTATATCACCTAGACCTAAGTTCATCACGGACATGTGATATGTAAAGACTGGTCAATCCCAATTGAGTGTCTTACGCTAGGATCGATGGATAAGATTTTATTTTCTCGGGGAAGAAATTTCTAGAAACACTAAATGAAGATTAATAATCCATTAATATGTTTACTTCGCTGCTTAAATATTCTACACTGCTATATATATTGGGTTTCTCAGCTAGTATTTTCTATTAAGTGTCCCAACTCATAGTGTTAATCTTCCTGACGTTTAATGTCAGATGTAAAAGAGCAGCTGATTTTTTGTATTTTTTCTTATGTTCAAATTTTTACATCTTTGCTAATTTGTGTTAATTATTACGTTGTCTTAAAAAATATAAAGTATTAAAAAATTAATGAAAACAAAATAGTCTAATAATTTGAAAAATATAATTTCATTGTTGTTGTTGTCTTTCTGAATTATTTTTATGGTTGGTTGATTTTATTAACTGAAGACAAAACAATAATTTATAAATTTAAGTCAAAATAAATAAATATATCTTTTTAAAATAAAGACAAAAAAGAGATAATTTTATATAAAATTGCTCTTATTAGTCATGAATGTACTCACTCATGATACTTTAATGAACCATTTTGTTTTTGCCATTTCGACCACCAGAAATATTTTTCAACACTATTTTTTGTAACTACGCAAAACAAAATAGATAAATTTATCTGTTCAAAATACAACTGTAATAATCCGAGATTGTTAAATTTAATTAATTAACTAGAAGGGACAACAATTAAGATTCATTGGGCTAGACCAGATACGCCACATCGTTGTAAGATATGGATAAGGTGAAGTAGTAATTGACTTAAGTAGATGGTGAAAAGTTCCTCGCTTGCAAGGTTATCGATGACATAGTTGGGTATTATATCACCTAGACCTAAGTTCATGACGGACATGTGATATGTAAGGACTGGTCAATCCCAACTGAGTGTCTTACGCTAGGATCGATGGATAAGATTTTGTTTTCTCGGGGAAGAAATTCCTAGAAACACTAAATGAAGATTAATAATCCATTAATATGTTTACTTCTGCTGCTTAAATATTCTACGCTGCTATATATATTGGGTTTCTCAGCTAGTATTTTCTATTAATTGTCACAACTCGCGGTGTAAATCTCCCTGACGTTTTATGTCAAATGTAAAACATCAGCCGATTTTTTGTATTTTTTTTTATGTTCAAATTTTTACATCTTTGCTAATTTGTGTTAATTATTATGTTGTCTTAAAAAATATAAAGTGTTAAAAAATTAATGAAAACAAAATAATCTAATAATCTGAAAAATATAATTTCATTATTGTTGTTATCTTTCTGAATTATTTTTATGGTTGGTTGATTTTATTAATTGAAGACAAAACAATAATTTATAAACTTTAAGTCAAAATAAATAAATATATCTTTTTAAAATAAAGACAAAAAAGTGATAATTTTATATAAAATTGCTCTTATTATTCATGAATGTACTCACTCATGATACTTTAATTATTTGCTACACATTCTCTCACCTTATCATCATTTCTACCACCTCCGACCACAAAGAACCATTTTGTTTTTGCCATTTTGGCCACCAGAAATATTTTTCGGCACTATTTTTTGTAACTACGCAAAACAAAATAGATAAAATTATCTGTTCAAAATACAACTGTAATAATCTAAGATTGTTAAATTTAATTAATTAATTAACTAGAAGGGACAACAGTTAAGATTCGTTGGGCTAGACCAGATACGCCACATGTGTTATAAGATATGAGTAAGGTGAAGTAGTAATTGACTTGAGTGGATGATGAAAGGTTCTTTCCTTGCAAGGTTATCGATGACATAGTTGGGTATTATATCACCTAGACCTAAGTTCATCACGGACATGTGATATGTAAGAACTAGTTGATCCCAACTGAGTGTCTTATGCTAAGATCGTTGGATAAGATTTTGTTTTCTCGGGGAAGAAATTCCTAGAAACACTAAATGAAGATTAATAATGCATTAATATGTTTACTTTCGTTGCTTAAGTATTCTACACTGCTATATATATTGGGTTTCTTAGCTAATATTTTCTATTAAGTGTCACAACTCATGGTGTAAATCTCCTTGACGTTTTATGTCAAATGTAAAAGAGCAGCCGAAAATGCAGTAGAAAATACAACGTAAGCACGATGAGTTGGCTATGGTGTGACACATGGTTTTTTTACCCTTAGTTGCTTTGTATTAGTTATTTTAAACTATAGTATAACATGTAAAACCCAATCGGGTATTTCTTCGAACTTTACACATGTAATCCAAACGTTTCCTGCATTTACGAAAGTACGTTATTCTGTCTTTTAAATGTTTGTTTAGTTAGAAAATCAATTTAAAAGAGTTTTTTTGACATTGCCAAAAATTGGATCATTGCAACAACAGATAAATTTAACTGTTAAGCTTTCACAAATAAATTGAACTATTCAAATTACAACAGATAAATTTTATCTGTAGAAAATTACGAGCAGATAACTTTATCTATTATAGTGAATAATAAGAATATTTTTGTTCAAACTAATAGAATGAGTTTTAAAAATTGAAGCTTAATTATTTTGATGAATTGATGATATTAGAAATTCTCCACTAGATGGAACTTATAACAACAATCCTCAATATTTATGTGTATACTGTATGAGCGACATTAATGCTTTGAATATGTAACCCTTATTTCTATAAGCATTCATAATATTTGCACACAAATTGATAACATTTGCTTAAAACTCATAATATGCAAATGTTATGAATTTATAGTTGCTCTTCTGAATTTATGTTATTGTTATAAAAAAATTTATGTGAAAGTTATGAGTATTAGTTCAAGATATATAATGTTATGTATTTAATACGATTTAAGGAACAAATAATCATACATGTACACCAAAATAAAAACATGTATTATAGCATATCCCTTTCATTTTCCGTACTTCTAATTTTGTGACAACATACGTTACATACCAAGGTAGTGAAAGTCCCATATTCCTGATTTTTTTGTTGTTGTAGAGGGGAAGAATGTTAGGTTTTTCTATATTCAAGTTTCTATATCAAAAGTACAAAGTTGTTCAGTAGACATTTTCTTGTAATTACAATCACTAATCAGTAGGTTCCGCATGCACATTTATACATTTATAAGTGCGGTACTTATACTATGCATAGAAGCACGTTTATTTATGTATGATTGTCCAATTAGAAAAATATTAGTGTTGATATAAATTTTTGTATGATTGTTAACTAATTTTAAGAAAAAAAAACAAGCAAATCGTATATGTAGTAGGTGACATTGTCAGAGCAACCCGATTGACCAGCCACCAGCCTGCTCGGCCAATGTAGGAATCAACCAGGATGATAATTGAGTTGAAGACTGTCCGAAATGAATCTTGGGTTGGGTTGGCATTATTGGTTATCGCCATGCCAAGTAGCCAATCGGCCTAGAGGATTCCCAACGAAGATGGAAGGATGGGTTAGCAGTGTGGACAGCGAGACAAATGTGGTAAGAATCCTAGTTAATTCGATTATCAAATGAAGGTACTTGATGGCTTGTAAATATAGGATTATAGGATAAAAACAGGTCCGCAATTAATTACAAGTTCAATTACTATTGTGCTTTCATCACACGTGTTCTGACTCAACTATGTGAGTGTCTTCCAGCTCGCAACAATTGTGTGACACTAACTTGCCGTTCCGTATCTAGGCTAAAGATGCTAGCCGAATTTCAAAGACAAATAAGATAAGACTAGTTGATCTTCGCAACCCCACAATATACTATACACGTATTCAAAAAGAAAAAATGAAAATGTATATACACACATATGTATATATGTATGCACTTAATATATACATACAGATAAAAGAGGAGTTTTTTTTTTTTTTTTTGAAAGGCAAAAAAAAGTGTATTGAATAAAAATAATTACAAAGTGAAAGGGGGAAAATTGGAAATGGAACACATATACTCGAAACTTCCACAGCACAAATCCTCACCTAATGCATACTGAATCAGTGATGGAGCCTTTCTGTACGGAGGACCTACCATATATTTAATTATATCCGAAGGATCGAAAGCAAAAGGCAACAATAGTGCGATTTGATCAAGGAAAAGAAAAGAGAAAACAAAACAAAAAAAAAAAAAAGTAGACTTGATCACGAACACAAACACACGATGCATAATTAAGGACGTTCACGACTCAAATAATTTTTGTAAACTCCCTCATTTTAGTTATATCTTTTATTTATTGCCCAAATTCTATAGCTAACAACTATTTTTATACAGAAAATTTAATACTAATGAATATTGGAGAATTCGTGCTATATATGAAACACGGTAGTCTAAAATACTGCATTGGGTGTTAATTATATTATTATTTAGAATGGAACCCCTATCATGGTATTTAATTAAAAATAAATAACTAGATCACTTGATTAATATTTGTATTAGTCATGTAGAATAAGGTCTTGACGTCATAATATCGTAGGCCACAATAAGAGCTAGCAGAATAATCATTATAAATACATATGTCTGGAATGAAAGCAGGCAACCCACCTTACATTGGCAACCCCACTGTGTGTGTGTGTCTCTCTCTCCCTCTCTCTCTCTTTCTCTTATATTTCATAAAATTTATCTGCGAAGATGGGGCGCTCCTTGCTTTCGGTTTCAACTGTTTTCCTTGTCCTCGTGCTTCTCATGGCCACTGGTTCGTTCTCTATTAATTAATGTTGCACCGAAACTAATTTTACCAAAGTTTATTAAAGTACTGGTAGGATAATTTTAGCAAGCAGAGTTTAAGTAATGTGTATGTCGCATTTGTTAATACTTAAAATATTGTTAGATAATGATTTAACTTACGCATATAGATACAGATTACTGTAACTGGTGTAATAATTAATAACTTGAAGCTTTCTTCTTTAATTGATACATATAATTATTCTTGAACAGAGATGGGTACTGGAAAGGTGGCAGAGGGGAGGACGTGCGAGTCACAGAGCCAACGTTTCAAGGGACCATGCGCGAGCAAGAGCAATTGCGGTTCTGTTTGCCAGACTGAAGGGTTTCATGGTGGCAACTGCAGGGGATTACGTCGTCGCTGTTTCTGCACCAAACACTGTTAGAGATTCAGATTGGGAGAGGACCGGAGAGCTTTGAAATAATGATGCCTCCCTGTATTCATTGGAGTAGGAGTAGCTAGCTATTGCTACTCCTACTCCATGATCTTGTAACTGTACCGCAGCGTGGTGTTTTAGGTTCCTCAGCACTACACATTATTCATGTGCAGTCATGAGCTTAATTTTGACTTCAGATTAATGTATAAGTAGAAGAGAAGAAGCCTAAAATACTACATGCGTTGCTTAGAGGCACTGAATAATTTTTTTCTGCTATGGGGTTCTTAGTGTTTTTAGTTGCTTCTTAATTAGTTGCGTCCATCTTTCTCAGTGTTGCTAATTATTATTATTATGTTTGCAATGAAATATCTCTCTCCCTCTGTCTCAAGCAAAACAGGAAGGAATTTTTTGTTTTTTTCCTATGTCGATTTAATCTTGGTGGGTATCATTACCATTTTTAAAAGTTGTTCTTTCCGATAATTAAGATGGGAAGGAAAGGAAGACGGTGCTTATCTTAAAATACTTTGTCCTTGTTTGATTCGTGGTTTAAGCACACAAGACTAGACTATTCGTACCTAATTCTGCTCAATTCTATATTTGTTTCCGTACAACGACAAATAATTCTGTAATTATTATAATACGAGTTATTATTTTATCCTGGGAGAGATGGACTCATTTAATTCCGTCTGTACCAACTATTGCTCCACCATCGCCACCACAACCCCGCCGCCATCGACCACCATCACCCACTATATCACTGCCACATATATATATATATATCCACACAATTTCAGCAAAACAACTCTGTTCAAAACCTAGACATCTTAGTCAAATACCCTCTAAATATATCAGTGCAAATCAAATGTCATATTTGTTAAACCATCTGGTGTTCTGGCAAAGTTAACAACGGACAATGCAGTTGAATCAAGCTCAACTAATTCTGTTAAGAATTATTAACAGAATTAGTTACCACTCAACCGCTCACATTATCTTTCATTTCTTGTTGTTATCCATCTCACTTGATTGGTGAATTGTTAGTCTAATAGCTGTCATTTTCTTTAGTTAGTTGGCCTATATTAAGGGGTCAGTTCTCTATATCTTGTCAAGCAAATATATCAGAATAATTTTATTTTACAGTTTTGAGTTTTCATGTTTTTCTTCATGGTATCAGAAACCTAGAGGCATGCGTCATTCTCGGTCCAATCTCTCTTCTCGATCAAGCTTGATCGATTCAAGGAAGTCTCAGGTTAGACAGTAAGGATCATTGTGATTGAAGATCCTTTTCATTTCACTTCTTTGATTGAAGAAAGCTAATGGCTGCACAAATTAACATTGATTCCACGTGCGAGATACCTTCTTCCTTAGTGTTTCTGGTGTCCAATTTCCATAGTCTGGTCATAACTAAACTCGATTCAAACAATTATGTTGTCTGGAAAACACAGATTCAAAATGCTGCGAGACCTAATGATTACCTAGGGCACATTGATGGAACGATACTGTGTCATGTATCAGAAATTCTGGTAAATGACCGAAATATAGCAAATCCAGATTATCTGAGTTGGTCTGTGATTGATGGCCACCATTTCTGTAGCTACTCTTCAGCACATACTTGGATGTAATCATGCTTATGAAGTATGGAAAGGTTTAGAACAAATATTTGGTTTACTTTCATGATCTCATATTCATCTGCTAAATCGTAAACCGTTTGATGCTACCAAGACTGCAACAATGGAAGTGTACATAGATTTGATTAAAGAATGAGCACAACGTCTTGCAACTTCAGGAAGTCCAGTTTCAGATGATGATTTCGTTTTTCACAACTCACATGGCGTACCAGATGAGTTTAATAACCTTAAGACTGCTCTAAAAACTAGGTCTGAACCAATTAGCTTTGAAGAAATTGTGTCTCTACTGTTGTCAGAAGATATGGATAAAACTTTGACAAATGATTTGAAGAGTTTCTCATCTTCTCTGTTAATGGCAACAAGTTCAAACTCAGGCAATCAAAAGTTATCAGATCAATCTGTTGTTGGGGTTAATACAACAGGGCCAGGACAATCACAATTTCCACCTCCAACAGGAAACCAGTTTCCTTCAACAAGAAATCAGTTTTCTCAACAGTTTTCTTGTCAAACTTATCCTCATTACTCACTGAACATGGGAAGAGGTTTTAATAAGGATAGGAAGAGGAATAACAGAGGTTTCCGCTTTGGATCTAGTTCACAAATTTTCCTGGTTTCTCTTCTTTTCCCTCTTCTCAGGAAGGATTTGTTTCTGGTTGCCAAATCTGTGGTAAAGGAAATCATACTGCATTTCCTGTCATCATAGGTTAAATATGTTCTATCAACCTCCTCAATATCCTCGTTCTTTTCAGCCATCAAACCAACCAATGAGGTTTATTATAAACAACAACAACTCTGGTTTTTCTCATGGAAATCAAGATAGGCTGGGAATGTCTTCTCAATCAGTACCAGCTCAGTATTTTCAAGCTCGACAGGATCCAATGTATTCAGTTCCTCTTACACAAGGACATGTTACTTCTTCTAGTTCTCCTTCTAGTGTTCCTCATCCTGGATATGGATACCATAATCACAAACCAGGCAATGCAGTTCCTTTTACACATCAGAATAATACTGCTTTTGCTCCACAAGTGAATTTGGCAGGCAGCACAGAGCAGAATCACCCTCACACTGGATCTTGGTTCTTTGACAGTGGTGCTACTAACCATGTCACTAATGATCTTTCCTTGCAACAGGACCCTTTTACAGGAAAAGAAGCAGTTCTGGTAGGAAATGGGGCCTCTGTTCCAATTTCTCACAGAGGCAAAGGAATTATGAAAACTCCGTGTTCTAAATTTTCCTTGGAACATGCTCACATTAAAGGTGACTCATTGGCCTACACTTAATTAAGAGACCTTGATGGATTAGATGTCTTATAATGTTATATCTTTAAGCTCTCTTCTCTCCTCTATAAAAGGAAGAACACCCAACCCCTTGTGAGTATCAATTTCCATCAATAAAAGATTATTGGGTTATTCATAAGAGCTAGAGATAGAGAGGAGAAGGTGAGCCGAGAATCAAAGTTCATCTAAGGGGTTTCTTTCCTTCACATTCAATGGCGAATAAAGGTATATTTATTATTATTATTTTCTTGGGATGTATAGATTCAAGATTCTATTAAGATTATATTTCCGCATAAAAGTTCAAACATAATATTATCTAACAGTTAGTATCAGAGCTTTAGGTTTTTTCTGAATCATATATCTTGGAATTTAATTATATTAAAGATATAGCATATTGCATGTATATGTGTCAATGTTTTTGACATTAATTACACCTGTTTAAACATGGTTTCTCATAAAACCTACTCCCCATTAGTATCCGAGCGGCGTTACCAATTTTTTAATCTTATATATCCTCGAATATTACACGTAACCTAGATTATTGATATTCTGGAACAACGTGATTTTTGGTAACTCCTATTTAGCTGTTCCGTGAGTCTTGTTTAGCTAGGATTTTGGATCACCTAGCACTTCAGTTCTCTCTCTCAAAAGATTTTGGATTTTGGATCACCCAACTTTTGTTCTTCGTAAAAGTCTTGGCTGTGTTATTTAGTCACATTTATATTTTATTTTATAGCATCTAAAGTTACCCGTGTTTGTTGAGATGTTATTTAATAATTCTTGCTATTGGACAATATATAGATACAGAATATTGGGTTTTTCCTTGTACTGTATTATGGCAAACTTACAGTGAATAATACATGATTTCCAGATCTTTCATAGTAGTACACACATTACATACACGGCAGAGAGAATATTATTAAATATAATAATACTTGCTTATATTTTATTTCTCTTGTGCGGTAGTGTATGGAGATTGCTTTCACGTGATAATATTATTCGGCATTACATAAGTTATATGTTTACTGTAAGTTATTATTTGTCATTGAAAAGAATTATCAATCACATA
>JABCMJ010005139.1:0-31903 GCA_014822125.1 Arbutus unedo | reverse complement strand
TACAAACTGTTGTATGTAATGCACAATAACCTTCCCAATTCTGAAAAGGAAGAGAGAAAAGTGTGAAGGAAAAAAAGTATGATAAAGGATAGAGAGACAAATTTAAGGTAGTGGATCCCAATCCAATTAAATGACTGGAGAAGTGGTTGAAAAAAAAAACAAGACTGACAATATAAAAATGAGCATGATCGGTCGCGTTATTTGGATTTGCTCTTTAAAAAATTCACAGTTTAAGTTAAAGAAAATTTTTCGTGACTAACCATGGACTCAAAATTTCTAAATAAAATTTCAGTCAATAATTCATGTTTTATCTAAGATTTTGAATACAGTATCGGTTTAAGTACCGATATTTTTATTGATGCGATACGTATCGGTACCAATCATATACTGGGTACCGTATTAGATTTATTACAACTATCAACATATATATAAACCAGGGAGAGAGAAAAAATAGCATTTTTCTGTAAATTATCAAAAAAAATATATACTAGTACCGACCGATATTACCATTATTAGCCGATACTCGATCAATATGAATTGATGTTTAAAACGATATAACATTAGAGATATCTGGTACCATTTTACATAGAAACAATACATATACTGGCCGATATAGTACGATATTGACAATTTGGTTTTGTCTATCGCTTAAGAAATGAGTTGTTGCAAATTAGTTAGTAAATTTGATGTGATTTAAGAAAAATAAAGAGTAGGTTAAAATAGAGAATAAAGAGTAGGTTAAAATAGAGAGACAATAAGGAGTTGTTTGTGAGCCTATTTTTTGTATTTTTGTATTTTTATTTTTGAATTTTGATTGTTTGAGAGCACATTTTCAGAATTCATTCTCTATTTTGAATTTTAGGAATAAAAACTTAGAAGAAGCTCTAAAGCTCATTTTGTATTTTCATTCTATTACTTTTATAAAATGTATTCTGTACATTTTTTGTAAACGTTCCTCCTAAATTTAAAAATCATTATAATCATAATTTAAAAATAAAAAAACCAAAAAACCAAAAATGAAAAACTAAAATATAACCCTAAAGGAGAAATCGTTTTTGTATTCTTTAAGCGAAGAGTATATTTGGAGATGCTACTGTACTTCAATTTAGGTTTTGGATGGGCGCTTGAATCTTAAACCCTTCCAAAGCCTCGGTCACTCGTCAGTCCTTAGGAGTCATCGCCTCTCTCTCTCTCTCTCCAGAGCCTTCCGAAGATGCCGCTAGGAGAAAGATTAGGGGACAAAGGCGATTCGCGATACTGTGGAGTGGAGACGGAGTTCAATGATGTCATGCCTAAGCTTCTGTCTCTTAATATCAATGGTGGATTCGATTTTGTCGTCTCTCCTTTGGTTAGTAACATCTCATACATGACACACCCATCCATGCATATCTGTGTTTATGATTGTACATATATGCATTTGTAAATTTGCATTACTTTCATGTATGGCTTCTTATTATGGTTTATATTCAAGTGCACAGTTAGCGTAGTTTACTTTTCATTAGCCAGTCACATACCAGCCGGGTCGTAGTTAGCTTACCTACAGTGCTCAAGTGTACCTACAGTGTTAAAGTGTTAATAGCCTTCCAAAGTGAGCCAGTCCTTAAAATCCACATGGTGTGGTTAATTAATCCAAAAACATCTTTTCCTTTTAACTTCTGATTACAGTTGCATTATGTATAGCATTGACAAGGACAAGCGATGTCACGCCCTCAATTTCTTTAAGTTAAAAACATGCATTTCAATGATAAAATGCTCACAAGACTCGCCAAAATATCCCCAATAGCTATTCATGATGTGCCAAAGTTCCATCGATAATAAGTTTACAAAATAGGGCATCTCAACCAAATGACCATTTACATTGAGTAAGTTTCAAAATATTACATCAAAAGAGTTTTACATTACATCTTCTCCAAAAAGAGTTGATCAAAAAATGATGAATAACTTTAACTATACACCCTCAAAAGATGCATACACCCAAGCATGACATGTTCTCCAAGCTATTGCTCTAGGATAGTACCTAAAATGAAGGACGAGAGGAGCTAAAAGCTCATGTCATGAGCATGAAGTGAAATGGCATGTCAAATGGACACGTAGCATATTAAAGGCACGAATTAAACATATGGCATAAGGAAGGTAATAGACACATACTTAAGCAATACATTGATATTAAATCATTCATTCATCAAGTACTCTATATCATCGAGTAGCCCACAAGTCTCATCAACATTTCGTCATCATGTGTTAAAGTGTTTATTCCTGGCACTCTCCCGAAGGAGGCCAGTACATTCCTAGCATTCCCGAAGGAATCTAGTACATAGAACAACGTTTTATCATCATTTCATGTGTCAACGTTCATCAATTTGTTTAATGTTCAATCCCGTCAAGACTAAGAAAAGCATAGACTTCATGGAGGTGTTAAACGCAATATCCAGAAAGGGAACTAATAACAATATAATAAAAGTTTTCGGTAAAACCGGGACACAGGGAATTTACGTCAAAAGTCGTACTTCAATTCCATAATTAAACTAAACTAAATCCTTTTTGAAAAGTAAGTTTATATCATAGGACAACTAAACAAGGAAAGTAAATATTAAATTTTTTTTTCTTGTTAAATCTGTCCGGACGCTTCGGGTAGAACTCCTAGGACTGAAAATTCCATCCGGACGCTTGACACGAAAATGTGCAGATTTTTTCAACTTCAAATTAGGTTTTTTCAAAATGCAAAGTAGGTTTATCCAACATCCAAATCAAGTCATAAACACATCATATTGCATAAATATCCCCACCTCAAAGTCTAGATGAAAGATCTTAAGCTCCAAGGAAAAGCTCGAACCCTTTAATGGTGGTATGATCTCTGGACGATTTCGAGCGCTCTAACTTCGGATATCAACTGAGGATGAATGGATGGTGAAGATCCTTGAAGGAATATGTGAAATTTGGAGGCTTGAGCAAGTATTCAAGGCTAGGATTTGAGAGGGAGAGAGAAATGAGAATCAGGGTTTTGCTCTTGTTCTTTCTCAACAAAATCTGATGGAAAAGTGTATAAAGGGCAACCAAAATGATCTTAACACCCCTCCTCTCACTATGTGACCAAAAATAAGCTCCTACGGTCAAAGCCAAAACTTTCCTGAGCCCAAATCGAATATTCTACGATAATAACACGTACTAATTAACGTCCCGAATATTAATTACAAAAGAAAATTTTCCGGGTCTTCACACATGACATGGACATGGCACCGACGTGTAAATTTTAAAAAATGGGAGGACACAACACTTTGGGGGTATATTTGAATTTTTCTTTTTTGAATGTATTTTGTTATATAGGGAAAAATCAAAACATAATGCTCTAATTGTAATTATGATACCATATATGCCTTAAATCATAATTTTCATTACATCACTCACAAAAGGTTCCAACAAAAATAAGTCATTTACATGTGTGCTTATAATCAAGAAATCATTTTTCTGTCACCCAAAGATCTAGATAACTCTACGCTACAACTAGAGTTAATTATTTCATCGGGCACCAATGTTCTAAATTCGCTAGGTGCTAGTTAGGGAAAGAAGGATTCTTAGTACCTAGGCTGACTAGTCGGGAACTAATTGGTACTGAGAGATTAGTTGATTTTTTCATTATTTAAAAAATATTTCCTCTCCTCCCCCAAAGTTTGAGCAAGTAACAATTAAAACTAAAAGTAAGTAGTAAATTCCCGCCTAATTATCGACCAATGCCAATTAGTCATCACCTAATTGCTGACTAATGATGAATTGTCACTGCCTGTGTCGATTAGTCGCTGTCTAATTGCCGACTAATGCCAAATGCCTAAAACGTAAAGTCGCGGCATCAGATTGTTGTCTAGCGGGCCGACTTTTAGAACATTGTCTAATACCCCAACATGTCTATAGTGTCCTGAGGGTGTATAGCATGTTTTATAGTGTTCCTGGGATATCCAATTATGTTCTAGAGTGTTTATGGAGTGTCGAAATGGCAAACATTGAAAGATAAATAATTACTTTTGATTTGAGTGTCGGACAAGTGTCCTGAGAGTGTTGGTGTCTAGTGAGTGTCCGACAATGGTACGCGACATGATGAATTGTCTGTGCTTCATAGGTTTCATTTTCAAACATTCCCTTTGCCTAACTATTTTTCTTTGTTTTAAGTTTTTCTTTTCTTGTTCGTATTGGTATGCATGTTTTCTTTGCATTCTAGTGGCTAATTAGCCAATGACACAAAATGCTAAATGGTTGTATTTCTGTATGAGTGGTCAATAAGTTCACATACAAAAAGGTGTCAGTTGCCTTTCAGAGTGAATCGATACCTTGGTTTGATTTATAGGCTATTGACTACATTTTGCTTCAATGGAGGTTTTGTGAATCTTTTTTCCCTTTAGTAGGTTTTGTAGGTGATTTCAATTTTGTTAATGGGCCTTTGGCTTTAGTTATTTTTAAACAAATGTATAGAAAATGTTCACTTTTTGGGATCTTTGAAGAATAATTTATGTACTTGCCCAAAAAGCAAAAGTGGGGGAAGATTTAATATCTAGAAGCCGTTCATCTGATTAAAGGAGACGCTGAAAGCTGGAATAAGGGATTAAGGTTGTGGACAGTTTGTTATTCACTGTTTAAGTAGGTGGGATGCATGATTTTTTTCCTTTCTGCATATAATATACATATATTATGTTGATTTCCATTAAGTTTGCTTATGGCTTATTGATGTTTGCTTCCAACAACACTTTTGGTGTGTTAAACTTTGAGGTGGTTTATCGCAGGTTCGTTTACAAATGACACATTTGACCAAGTTATACTCCCTCTATCCCGATTTGTTTGTCTACTTTTTGACTTTTATATGTCCCAAAATGTTTGTCCAATTTTAAGTTGACTTGTAGAAAATGTCTTTAATGCCCTTTGTTTAAAATTTTTTTTTGCATTAGAGAATGTGCACAATCATTTAATGCTAACAATGTGAGGGGTATTCTTGGAAAGTTAATTTTTTTAGTAGTAATGATTGTGTTTCCTTAATAAGTTGGAATCTAAAAAATAGACAAACAAATTAGGGCGGAGGGAGTATCTTTTATTAGTTTCAGCTGAATATTTGCATTTGAATTTGTTTTTCTAATATGCATGCTTCAGATGCCCAACTGCTTTTGCACTTCCGATATGTTCTTCATGCCACATTTAGATGATATCCCATTTGCGTTAATTTGATTTTTGTGGCCAATTAGGAAGTCATGCATTAGCTGAATGGCTGTTTTCCTGTGTGAATGTTCAGTAGTATTCCAAAAAATTGCGGGACTCCAGTTTCACAATTAGGCTACTAACTGCTCTAAAACTTTTGTAATATGGTTTGTGAGTGGTGGTTTTTATTTCCACTTTGGTGGTGTTTCATGATGAATAACAAATTTTTTTGACAAGGTTATTAGTCTGTCGGATTTATACTGAATTGTTATGTAATATCTTCTTTTGGTACCATCCACATGCACTTTGCGGTTTTTCGTTTCACTTTGCCTGAGCATTTTTTCCCTTGTTTGAAGTTTAGCTTGTCTCTCCCTATGGATATGCATGTTTTCTGTAGTTTTCGGTGGCTAATTAGCCAATCACACTTGAATCTTAATGGTCATTCTGTGTGAGTGGTCAGTAAGTTCACCTACAAGGTGTAAATTGCCTTGATGAGAGAATGGAGATATTTGCTTTATCTACTTGCCTATAAAAAGAAATGGTAGACTTAATGTGCTTTGATTGTTATCTTGCACTAAATTGAAAGCTAGATAATGGATCAGAGTTGTGGACAATTTGGTGGTTTATGTTTGAGAAGGTGGGATAAAGAACTAGATTCCCACCCATAGCTTCAGCTAAAATGTCTAACCTTTCATGGATTTCACCATATAATTTTATGGAATTTGAGAGTGGGAATTTGGATGTTAGGGTTTTCTCCTGCTGGGCTGGTTGTAGTTGGAAGACGAATTTGTACTGCTAAGAGTTAGGATAGGCTGGCAACAAAATTTGGTTGGAGGTGAAAAAACCTTGAGCAGTTCAACATTTGCTGGAAAGCGGATTCTAATTATTTTTGACAGGATTCGGACTTGTTTACATTTATATGCATGTTTGACTGTTTGTGTGAATACATGGAGGGAGAGAGAGTGAGGACTGCTTCCTTGTTGGCTAGTTGATTAGCTTGGACTTAAATGTTAAAATGGTGAGTATTAGGTCTATTGCTAATACAAAAGTCACCCTTTCAACTTTGGCCCTTAGGTATTTGAGAAGTTTTTTGGTATGCTTCGATGTCTCAAACCTCCTTCAAATGAACTTCCAAACTAAAGCAGATTATCTATGTTCTCACTTCTTGAAATTAAAGACTTATTTACTCAAGTAGAAACTATGTGTTCCATCTTACAAGAATGAAATTGTTTTAGTGATAAACCGCAATCAATCGAATCAGTGAAGTTTGAAAATAAAGCTGACCTCCCTCTCTCTAATTTCTTTCTTTCCCCCACAAACCCCACCATCAAAACAATACAAATAAAAAAGATGTTTCAGATGAATGTATTATGTTTGAGATGATTAAATATATTGAAGAAAAAAACATATATATGGAGCAATAAACGTACCATCGCTATGGAGATGGAGATGAAACGTAGATTTGTTTGGGTATTTTAGGGTTTTAAACCTTTAATTGAAGTTTTGACTCATATTATGCAACAACATATTTGGCATAAAAAATTAAAAAAAATAACAAATCTTCTCCCGCTGTGTCCCAGTATGTGTCATCACCGTGTCCCTTGCGTGTCTCCTTTCAAAAAATAAATTAAATTAATTGGACACGCCAAATGGTGTATCCCATATGTTTTTCAGTGCGTCCCTGGCGTGTCTGTGTCCCCGGAGAGTCTGACACGGGTACGGTGATCTCCAAGGAGTGTCCATGCTACATAGTCGGCACTGCTGCACTCTTTTGTCCTATCCTTAGTCCTTATCCGGGAACTCAAGTATAATGAAAGAAAGTGTATATTGGGAGCAGCTTTTTCTAGTTTTTTTTTTTTTTTGGTCTCCAATGGGTTTGTTAAAATTTACTTTAAATTTTTAAGGGGCTAAAATGGAGACCTCTTAACGCACTGTTAACTGTACAACTGCATCCACTAACATCGATGTTTCATGCTTCTATTGTAGTATCTTACATCACTGATGTCTTCAGGTTGATAATGCCTTTACCATATGCTTGCGGATCATATTAATTTGTATCGTTTTGATTTAATCATGTCAACCTTTTTGTAAAAGTAGAAATGTTGGTCATGATTAAGGTAGACAAATAATTTCTTTCTCAACTCAAGCACCTTATGATACTTATTTGCTCAATATGATCAGATGGATCCAGTTTATCGGCCAAGCTTAATGGATACTGACAATAAGGGATCTGGGATACCACCATTTGCTGGGTCAGACTTAGTTTTGAGCCCTTCTCAATGGAGTAGTCATGTTGTTGGTAAGTGCGTAGCTTATAGGGTCATTTTTATCCACATTTCTTGTTTATGAGGTGGGTGGGTTGTGGTTCTGATTGAATGTTATGGTTACCAAACGACTTTTGCTTATCTTCTGTACTAGATGAGCTACGTTTACCCCTATGTTACATGGACTCGGGTTAGAGATGTTGGTGCGAGTACATGTCTAAGCAGTGGATTCATCTAATTTACAGTTCAGGGATACAGGGACATATTGGAATACTGAATATTGTTAATACACATGATTCATTTTCTAGATTAAATGGTGTTTAGTGTTTACTAGTTGTCTTGAACCTTTTCATGCATATTATAGGGGTTCTATGGATGGCTCATGAAGAATGTGAATTAGAAAATAGGCTTGCTAAGTTATTGTCCAACAAAACATGTTAGACACGTATCACGTACCCTTATCCTAGTGTTGAGTGTATTGAGACCGGTGTTTTACACATTTTGAAGGATCCATGTAACCTAGGTTTACACTAATCCATTTGGTGATAAAAATTGACATTGCATTAGTTGTCTATGTTGGAGTACGGTCAAGTTCAAGTTCCGGGGAGCATGAAGGTGATTGAAGGCTGGTGGGACTTGGGAGTATAGCAATGAAAATATGATGGGTTCTGCAGACCCAGTTTTATACGAAATGGCTGCTTGCAGAGATCACTAAAAAGGTTACACATGTCAATGAGGTTTATTACTAGTGTTCTATGGCTATACTCGAATCTTGTGTGCCTGAAAATGGGAATGTGAAAGTTCAGGAGTAATACTTATGTGGCCTAATCATTTGATTACTTTAGTTGGAAGGCTTTCTTACTGCTCCTTCCACAAAAGTATGTTGTACGTGAACTGTCATACCATCTTCATTACTATCTCTTCTTTGAATTGGATAATTGTTCAGTTTCATGGAATGATAGAAAAAGGTATTATTGCATGGACCTTATGCTTTTATATATTGACAAACTTCCACACACATATGTTGAACTTGCCGGGGTGTTCTTTATGTTGTGAAATCGGGCCAAATCAACACCCACACAATCCAAAGGATAATCAAGCAAAGAATGTAAACAGAAAAGCACGAAACAAAGATTTCACCTTGTTCCCTTATTGGGTAATTAGGCACATCCAGGGCTCACACTTGTTTCCATTACGTATCAAAAGAGCCTATAAGTTACATTGGCTCTGTATAGCAAACCCAACAATTTATCACAAGTTTCTCCTGTTTGTTGGATTATTCAGTTTTTTTTTTATACCACTTGCTTTACTATATCTTTACTTATTTTTCAGGTAAAATTAGCTCGTGGATTGACTTGGATTCGGAAGATGAGATACTTAGGAAAGATTCAGAAATTGTGCTTAAGCAAGAAATTGCTTGGGCTTCTCATCTTTCTTTACAGGTGAATAGTGCAGAAATTATCTTATAGATAAATACTTGTGGGATTTTTCTCTCTTATTTCTATGGGACGTGATGCAAGGATGTGAAAAATAGGTCAATAAAAGAATGGGAAAAGGTACCTTGCCACTGAAAGGATTTCATAATATGTTGAAATATTAAATGTTAAAATAAGTTTAACATAGATATTGATAGTTATAAATATGTTAAATTGTTTAATAATTGTTAGTTAAAAAAAAGTAAAAACAATTGCAAGAGAAATTAACTAATAATCTTGTTTTCGAAAATACGTCTTATAACATTTTGTTTATTTTGCCAAAAAAAGCTTTCCAAAGCACAAATTCATAGTAGCATACTACTATTTCATTTTTTTTGTGCTCTTTTGTTTCGTTTATGTTATAAGAGAGACTTCCTTTCTTCATCTTGGTGCTTCTCACTTGCGTGGATGACTATCGTTTAGAGGGAGTTGAGAAGAGGAAAAATGATTGGTCAAGGGTGTTACAGCTGCAGCGTTTTCCTCTGAAGATTTTTGTTCCATAAGACCTCATTTGGTAGACAAATATTCACCAGGATTAAAGAAGAGGATAGGTTTGCATACATTCATCGAAAAACATTGCTACGATGTAACATGACATACTATGAAAGCCTAGTTGTTTTCTATGCCAAAAATGATGCAATGAAATCAAAGGGATAAACCCATTAGAGAGAGAACTTTTCATTTTGGGGATAGATTGTTTAGTGAGAGGACTTTCCAAATGGATAAAAAGAGCCGTGCTCTAAAAAATATTCTATTCTCAAAATTATAAATAAAAAAAACAAGGACCCGAACCGCGTATCTTATAGCCTAAGACACATCACAACCCCCTAAATACAACTAGACATCCATAAAATGGACTATTACTAGCATAATGGACTGCATTAGGACTCCTCTATAAGGAACTTGTCTTCGAATTGAAGTAGACAATATAGCATGGTCAAGATGATGTTGAAATGCAACTAGGTGGTCTTGTCATGTAGTTGCATTTCCCTACCCACAATATGCGTCAGTCATGTATCCCACATTGGAAAGAAGCTCTCTTGTGAATATCAACAACGGCGTTGTTTAGTTGCGAGATAAAGCATCCAACTCAAAATTAGTTGGCAATGCATAGAGAGGCTACCAGACTCATATACTAGTTTTTTTGGTTATGATTAACTTATGTGGGACAAGCTCCAACACTTCTCCGCACGGGCGATACCTGAATCGTACGTGAAGAGACAAACAGAGGATCCATAATTTAGGGATCGCTATAAAACGGAGGCACCTATGGCACAAATAATGGGGCAATAGTAAAGAGAGTCTTGTTCAAAAGGGCCTCTGAAAGTGTAGCTCCGATATCATGATAGATCATCTAACTCAAAATCAGTTGCCAATAAGTGGATAGGCCGCTCGAGCTCTTATACTACGTTTAAAAGTTATAATTAATATATGAAGGACAAGCTCTAACAACGCAAATATGCATCCACATGGAGTGCCTCTTGTCAACCAAGGTATGGACAAAGTAATATATTTCACAAACTCCCTAAAGAAATTAAGAATTATCCACCTTACGATGTTGAAAAGGCATACCACCATGTCCAAGAGTAGCTTGGTTGCAGACTATACTCAAAGGGTCGGCCACCGATGCAATGTACAGACCAACATCTTGCACGTCTTGCACCAAGTCAAGTTTTGGGAGCAACCGTCATCCTCAAAGTCATGGCATTCCTCTTTCCGATAACTTCTTCTACAGTTTTCCACTATCTTGCTTAGGCCTAAAGAAGGTTTCCTTGATCGAATTAGTGAAAGGACTACTTCCTCTTCAATGTCACCCCCAATTTCTTCACTTGCAACGTCATCATACACTAGAGTTTGGACTATCATCATCACCACTTTCTTCCACTACTTTACTACAAAGTGCTTTGTTACCATTTTTTGAAGTTTTTTGGCAATCCGAAGACTAATGCTCCAGCTTTTGCATTTGAGGCACATTTGAATCGCCTAGCTTCTTGTTGATTTCTAGTCTTCAAAGCAACTGATTGAGGTTGATTTTGACTAGGGACTGAAGTCTTATCTGATATCTCCTCGATTTTCCTCACCAACCCCAAAAGGAAAACTCTTGTCACATCTATAAGATTGCCTAGTTTTAAATATGTGTGCAGGGCTGCCCAAACTTATCAAAGTTTTGAACTTGTTGTCCGGACTTCAAAACACCGTTTTAGTTGCTTTGTATCCACCTAGACCCGATTATGAGCTTCCAAAAGCACCCATAAAGCTTTAAAGGTCAAGAACATCCTGGATTGAAGGTTTCAACCCACTTAAGTACATTGTAACCATTTGGTCTTTACTTTCATTTCAAATCAACTCTAACAAGAAGGATACAAAATGCTTAATTGTACTCCTTAGTACTTTGTTTTGCTTGAGAGAGTACAAATCCTCGTAGAGGTTTTGCATGTAATTTAAGGGCAAGATTGCTCCTTGAACTTCTTCTTTTTCTTCCATTTCTTGATCTTTCCCTTTTATCTTCTTTGCCTTCTGAGTTGAGCTCACCCCTAGTGAGCGAAAGGGAAGCTCTTCCCTTAAGGCGTAAAGTTTCACCTTCTTCTCCTTGATGACATCACGATAATCAAACACCCTCCCAATACTGTTAACCAATCAACAAACTCATCCGGGTTGAGGTTTCCGTTGAACTCGAAAAGCTCAAGCTCAATTTTGATATTGTTTTTCTATTTGTAAGTAAATTGTGTGGGACACGACCTTTTACGGATTCAAATTGCTTTTCTTGTTACTCTTATTATATATTACGATATCAAAAGGAAAAGTTGGCATGATAAATTGGATATATCAATGGAGGATATAAGGGTGTGGCTCACCTAAAGGATTCTTGTAAAAGTAGTTTGAGAGTCCTCAAAGCTTCCACTCCCCTTGGTTGGGACATTGTAAACGTTGTATCATCTCTGTTAGGATTAGTTGTCATACTCAAAAGTCAATACCATCACCATTGTTTGTCCCAAAGCCTCTACCTCTACCCTCTCTTCTTCTAGTTCTGAGTCATGTTAACAATCAATTTAACCAAAGTTGAATTGAGTCAACAAAGTTGCACACCTAGTTAATCAACTCCATGGATCCCAATCAAAATGTAGTCACGCAGAAGCAATCAACAAGAACCAAACAAACGGTTGCGTCCTTCGTGCTAATCAAACATGAATTGAACAACAATAATTCAAGCAAAGGTCTCAAGGGCGTTAAGGGGTGACTTTGAACTAAATCGTATGTGAAACACTACCAATGGACTCGATTATCATCCCAACTCGTAGAGATGAGATGGCTCAGACTCGAAATTGGACGAACCACCTTCAACAAGCCTTGGATCAAGAAATTAGGTTTCGGCTCAGCTCATACACATGATATTCAAGCCCAAAATAGGCCAATCAGGCTTTGAACCTTAGTGTTCTTCGTTGAGGGTCTAAAATTGATTGGGTAGGGTTTAGTTGACTACTAGGTAGCAGGTTTTGCGGTACAGGAGACTCCAGATCTGGTCCAGGTAGTATCGGAAATTAGAGTTAGGGTTTGCATAGGCTCCATCAAAGTGCATCTCAGAGATTTCGATCGATTAGGGCTTGATTTCGAGTTAGGAATATTGGTAGATAGATTTGGGGTTGTGTTTTGAGTTCAAAATATGGTTTCAGGGTTTGTTTTGGGGTTTGGGTCTGCGAAAATTCAACATTTCTTAGAAAACAAGGAGAGAAGTATGTAGG
Source organism: Arbutus unedo (assembly GCA_014822125.1). Classification (NCBI taxonomy): domain Eukaryota; kingdom Viridiplantae; phylum Streptophyta; class Magnoliopsida; order Ericales; family Ericaceae; genus Arbutus; species Arbutus unedo. Next base: position 19,249 of record JABCMJ010005139.1, on the reverse strand, counting down.
GTTCCAGTGAGATTTCCCGGCAAAAGCCTGCTTGTATTTTCAATTCTCGCCAAACTGGATCAAATGATCTGCGTTCATCTTTTGGCAACTTGTCTTTTGGAAAAACAAGCCTGGTTTTTTTTTCTTCGCTAAGTGTCTTTGTGGTTTATTTGTAGCCGAACCAAGACTAGTCGACAGTTCAATTGGTTGAACTGGTCAGTTCGTGCCGGTCTTTGAATATTGATATGATGTTATCTCGTGAAATGATAAAATGGTTAGGAGTAATTTTTTTGGCAACTTAGTGTTACTATAAGATGTTATCTTCCTTCTGTTATGGTCTTATGCAAAGAATCATTGGGAGGATGTCTTGCTCAAACAAATTTGTTAGTTAAAGTTGGGCCGGATGATGATCATCGTAGCTCATCATTCCCATTTGTGTTTAATGTTTTCGTTTTGACTAATATAAGTCAATGCCTTATACTATAAGACCCTAAGATAGTACATCACAATTTGTATGAGACTCTGTTGCATCTGATTGTGGTTGTGAGATGATGATGAACACGTTGTGTTTTGATTGTTGTGCTTACTGATTGCACTAGAAGTTTGTTGAATAAGAAGCTTATTGCTTTAACTATTTGCATTTATCCTGCAGGCATGTCTTCTTCCTACTCCTAAAGGAGGATCCTGTGCTAATTATGCTAGATGTGTGAATCAGATTCTACAGAATCTGAGTCATATGCAGGTGCCAATCTTTAACCTATTATAGCACTTCCATTGTATTAGTCCAAGCAATTGCTTCATGTATACCACTATACCACTATATCTCTTTATCCTCCTCTTGTATGGCCTTCACTCAGTCTAATTCCTTTAATTCCATGTTCAAGTTGTGGCTTAGGATTCCATTGGATAAGTCTGATGATGATGCTATGAATGGGAACTCTGATTATTTGGTGAGTTGTACTGTTCAAGATGTTTATTTCCCTTATCTATTGCAGTTTGAATTTTCTGCATGTTAATAAGTGGCTACCAAACATAGATTTTGCAGTCTTTCTTATCTGGGTGCTGCTGGTTTTGGTAGGAAGAAAGAACATGGGTGTTTGGGGGTGGGTTGGTTTGGGTTTTCCTGCTATACTGGGGGCTGTGCTCCCTCCCTCCCTCTCTCTCTCCCCCTCTCTTTCTCATCCTTCCTTTTTGCTGGCTGGATATTTGGTAGTTTCTATCTTTGTCAACTTTCTTTGGATCCTGAAGTATGAGTTCTCTGTGTAAATTGGCTTTAGTTTAAGATCTTAAATAACCCAACGAAACAAGTACTTCAGATCTGTAGGTTTGCATTTCGTGCAATTGAATGATCAATGTATAGGCCTTATATGACCTTTAGACCTGTAGAATAATTCATTAAAGAATCCCCCTTTTCTTCTCCCATTTCTCTGGTTAATATTTATTAAAAGATTTTGCTAGTGGCTGGTTTGAGCATGATTAGATTATGTAATAACAGCTTTATGTTTACGAAGCCTTCTATTTCTACCTAGCAGAGCAAAGGGCAGGTTGATTCTTGGGAAACGTGGAATTGCTACCGCCTTCTTTGTGAACATCACAGCCAGTTGTCAATTGCCCTTGATGTTTCGTGAGTTATATAAAACATTCTTTATTTCTTTAGTATTTTGAAAAGCTTACGGTCTTTGTTAGTTCGTTCTTTTTATTTCTTAGCATTGTTAGTAATACTTTTTTCAATGTGTAACTTGTAATGTGATAGAATGTTTCATTTATTGTTGCTCCAGCACTACCAGTACTTTTATGGTTTTAAGTTAACTCTGTGTTCATTAGGTCTTCATTACCTTCAGCAAATTCACTTGGACGATGGTTTGGAGAGCCCGTTAGAGCAGCAATAATTCATACAAATGTATGCGAAAATCTAGGTTTATCTACCTTACCTTTCCACGGTCATATATTGTTGCATGAGAGTTTTGTGACTAGAATACTCATGAATATGACTTAATTTTCCAGTCTTTTCTTACAAATGGTCGGGGATATCCGTGTTTGTCAAAGCGTCACCAAAGACTAATTACTGCATTTTTCAACCACTCAATACAGGTAGCTTTGGTCTTTTCTGTATACAATGCTGGCGAAGAGGCATTTGTTTCGAAGTAACGCTTTTTCAGTGACTAATTATTCCATTTGTGATGTTAATGTGATTACGAATGTTATCATTTTGCGTGTTTCAGATTCTAATTGCATAACTGGCACTTGTCATATCCGATTCTAACAGGTGCCGCTAAGGCTGGAGAAGCCTTTTATGCTTCCATGGCATCATAAATACTGCTTTTTCAAAAGAGCCATTCAAAGGTGTCCATTAGGATTTGTTTTCCTTTCCTCTCTTGTATCTTCTTGGTCTTAGCACGGTACTCTAGCTGCATCACTTTTTGGACAGCACAGCGAAAGATGACACACTGATTGCACGTGCCACTATGAAGTGGGTGGATGTTATTCCTGTTGAGTATCTTTATATTGATGTTTACAGAGAGAAATGGAGGGAAAGAAGCAAGGTGTGGGACACATGGTCTCGATTGTTAAGAAGTGAACTTGGCAATTTTCACTTCTAAACACCCAAGGCAAGCTCCATCTGAGGATGGATATCATTGTTTTTATTGGAAAGGGATCACTTGTATTTGAAATACATTTCAACAGATGGAACACATGTAACATCAACAGTACTTTGTCCTTGGGTCTCGTTATTTTTATCTTTTCCTCTTCATGGATAGAATAAACAAGTGTTCTTCCATGCTAGTGGAAGGAAGGAAAGTAGGGTTTCTTTCTAGGGTCTCATCTATTCCTACAGCTGGTTTCTTTGTCTTTCCTTTTCTTCTAACATGCTTGGTACTAGACGAGTACAATATTGGGAATCAAACTGTCAAATGTGTTGCTGTTGGAGTTTAATAAAAATGGACGAATCTTACAGCTGTTCTGGAAGTTGGAGTCCTTTTTGGTTCAGGTTCTGTATTGCTGTTTCAGCAGGCACCCTTACTGGTCTTGCTGCAATATTTCGGAGCCTTTCTATAATAAAATTTGTTGAGAGAGAATAGGAAAAGTGGTTAGAGTTTGGTTAACTGAGATACACATATATTATTGGTATATATACTTATATATAGTGAGAGTGTACAAAACATAAAGACAAAAATGCCCTCGGTCAGTAATACTAAGATTTATATCTACCGACACTCCTCAAGTTGGAGAATAAATATCAGAAAGTCCCAGCTTGTTAAACGGTAACTTTAACCATGGCTTGAACAATAGTTTAGCGATTGTTGTATGCAGACCACATCACTTTTTGCAGTTCAATTCCTTCCAATGGCTATCTTCTGCGTGTCGTCCTTTCTTTTGAAGCTGTCTCCTGCTTGAAAAGTGAATTTTGGGAAGTCGGTGTGATATTCCGTATTTTGGGTGGCCTTGCATCTGGTTGGAATGCAAGGTGGATTCTCTTCCCATTTCCTGTTTGGGGTTCCCTTTTGGTTTAACTTTTGAGGCCAAATATGCTTGGGATCCTGTAATAGAGAGGTTCTAAAAGAGGTGGGAAGGAACATTTACATCTATAAGGTGGTAGGCTTACATTGACCGAGATTATGTTTCCGAGCTTGTCCACTTATTTCATATCGTTTGGTGAATTGGGATTCACTTTGCACCCCTATTACGAAGGGGTGTTGCGGATCAACTGAAAATCTTTAATCAATCTCTATTGGTTCAATAACTTTGGAGGTATGCTTGTGAGCCTAGGTGGGGAGATTGTGGTGGGTATTGGTATGAATATTCAGCTTTGGCATCATTTTTGGGTTGGAGAAGAGAGTTTGATGCCAAATGGCCATGTATCTAGCCCTTTGTGAGGATTTCCGTGGATACATGTGTAGTGGGAGTTATTACATCTTAGATTCTTAGTCATCGATACTGATAACAAGTAATAATTCAAGTTAGTCTAGTGTGTTCAAACAGGTTCACAGCTTAAACCGGTCAAATGGGTGACAGTGGGTAGGCTGTGATCTTCGAGTTACGGGTAGACATGTTGAAGATATTTACCTGGTATGACATTTATTAATCGGGGAACTAAAGCCCTTGTGTTACCCATGCAACAAAAGGCCAGTAAGGTGGAGGTTCCTAAAAAGGGTTCCGATGATTCATATTCAAACCCTGGCACCATCATTTCAGTCGCATACATCTAACTTTACTTAATTACATCAAAAGTGATATCAGTGAATCAAAGCTGCACATAAATTGGTTTCTGGAAAAGCATATGATAACAATTATCCAACTCAATGATTGTCTTCATTCGTGATATTCGTTGACTTATCATAGATCAACATGAATTTCTTTCCTTTCTTTTATTCCTTTTCATATTAGTTCACATTTCATAATGTCAGCAGTAATTTGGATCATAATAGTTAATTAACTTTGGCCTATGCGGACGTCAAGATTGGGTAACTATAATTTTCCTTTTTTTTTTTAATTGTCATTCCACGGCAATGCTGATCCTTCTTCTATGTAATGATATCCTCAGATAGTAGTCTCTGGGACATCAGTGCACAACCTTCCCATTGGAAATTTGGAGTTGGCTGCTAACCATACTGATGATCATATAGACGGTGAGTTGCTGATGATTGGTACAAAGGACTGTGGTTAATATCTGTTGAAGCAGTACCACAGTTTGTGTAGAGTATTCAAATGTCAGAATGGAGGAAGCTACCAACTTTTTTGTTCCTTCTGTGTTTTGTAACATGCTTACAATTATAAGCCTTAACATTGCATGTTCAATGTGTATTATTATATCTATGGTTATTTGTTACTGGAAATATAAGTCTGACTTTTCCGAACTAGTAAAGTATTGCCTTTTTCTGTTTCGTCAATTCAGTACTTCTTTCACACTCCCACAGTAGTCCTACTTTACGCAAAACGTATATTGTTCCTTGGATGGAAGATAGCTAAATCTAAACAGTGTTCAGTAGTTTTTGTATTTTGTACCAATGTTACCCAACTCTATGCAGTTTCAGTTGGAATTTTTTCACCTTGTGAATTTTGTAGGTACAAGTTGCAAGGTACAGTCCCGTGCTGTAGAATTATATGCCACAATGTTTCTGGTGCACGAGGCCACAAGTTTAAGTGTACTATTGGTGATTTTATACTAAATTAAAGAGTTGATCATTAAATTTTCTCTGGAAGTTAATAAATGACCATGATAAAGGATTAAATTGGAAGGACGGAAATATTTTCACGTACTTGTGAACTGCTTTCATTTTAGTTTTTGACAATTTTTTTGTGGGATTGGAATATGGGATTCGAAATGGGGTCTGAGGGGACGTGGGGTTTGTGCGTTAGTGGAAGGGAGGATACCATGATAGGATTAATTGTACTATGTTTGGTCAGACTGTTTTAAGAAGATTTTTACTTAGAACCTTGGACTGAAATTCAAGATAATCTGGATTGGAGTGGCTAGGTATGCCACGTTGCCCATGGTATTAGCTAATCACCTACATAACATACTAAATGGTTCCATTGATCCTTGTCCAGGGAATATCACTGTGCACCAACCGCAGGATTAATTTTGAAACAGGGAACATGTGGCTTACCCATGCTTCCAATCCCTTTCTATCTGGCTTGATTCCGGTCAGCAATCGTATCCTATAGTTCTTATACAAAACTAATTGGAGGTCATCGATTATTAATATTATTATGTTTTGCATAAAAGTAGGACTACCTGGTTATTTTCCTGTTTGATTTGCATAACATAAACTGACTAAGAATGGGTAATTTTTGCTGATGTTTTGCTATTTTGAAGTTCTGGTATTTTTGGTATATGTTGAGTTTGTCTGTTATATTATAGCGTAAAGTTGCCATTGTCATTCAGGTATTCAGAGACATCCCCTACGGGCATATTTGGACTATGTTGCTTATCTATATCAAAAAATGGATCCCCTTCCTGAACAAGAATGCTTTGAGGTAGCCTTCCCACCCTAAATTGCTTGGGTCATTCTGATAATGGATTTCACTTTGCTATTATCTTTATAGTGATCTTCTCATTGCTTGTCCCAGCTTGGTTACAGAGACTTCTTACAGTCGCCCTTGCAAGTAAGTGTTAATATGTCAGTTTTGTAGTTTCCTCCTGCCATAGTTTTTAGAGTCGTGAACTCTTTTGTTCTTATAAATGGTTTACATGATGTGTTGGTCGACCTTTTCAATGCAGCCTCTCATGGATAACCTTGAGGCCCAAACATATGAAACATTTGAAAAAGATACGATTAAATATGTCCAGGTACAGCATATTGTGTTTCATAATATGCAGAAACTGTAAATTGATTGCTCTTTTTTGTAACTTTTTAAGGGTTAGTGTTTAGTTTTCAATTTGCTATTGTGGAAACCATTTCTTAATACTACTTTTTTTCCTACTGATATATTGGTACTTGCCTTCTGTTAGTACGAAAGAGCAATCTCTAAAGCTTTGCTGGACAGGATCTCGGATGGGGAAGCATCTACAAAAACTACAGTAAGCTGTGTCTTAGGCTCTGATTTTACATCCCAGATAAATCTAGAAAAATGGAATTAGAGCTAAAGTGATTCAGATTCGCATAATCTCGTCAGCAGTTATAGCATGGTGCACGCTTATGGGTTTCCTGTTCTCATGTGCTTCAGGTACTGATGGTTGTGGGAGCTGGAAGGGGACCTCTTGTTAGAGCTTCTTTACAGGTTTACCCTTGTTTCTATGTTGCATAGAATGATCATAAAGAAAGACTCACGCTGTATTTGGAACTTAGGGAAAGGAAGAGAAAGGAAAAGAAAATAAAAAATTTTCCCTCCTACTTGTTTGGTTTTGAGTGTAGATGGAAAAGAAAAAATACAAAGGAAAAATAAATGGGATCCTCTAGAAATGGAAAAAGAAAATGGGAGAGAAAAAATTGAAAAAATCTAAATGCATTAAGTTAATTTTATATTTTTCTTCTCCATTTTCTTTTTGTAACCAAACAAAGGAAAACCATTTTCTCTTATTTTATTTTGAGTCAAACAAGGGAAAGTAGTTAATTTTCTTCACACTTTTTCCCTTAAATATTTTCCCTTCTTTTCCTTTCCTCTCCACAAGTTCCAAACAAAGCCTCAACCCATGGATTGGATGTGACACAGGAATGCTAAAATATCTCCTTCGGCAATAGGGGAAAGGAAAAAGCGTTGCTATTAATGTGTTTGATTTTTCTAGTGAACCTATTTTACACATCTAGGTGGTCTTCAATTCATGCCCAGTGATGTCCTAATTAACACCCATGCAATGTTCAGATCCTTGAGAGCGGTGCTTGCAGTACTTAGCTGTGTTTTCTTTTGAGAATCTGTTTCTGACATGTTTCTGAAAGGGACAGCACTATTCGTTGAACTTGAATCATATAATTTTAATTACCTTGTATTTCTTTTTTCATCGTACTAATAGGCAGCTGAAGAAACTGGGCGCAAGTTGAGAGTTTATGCGGTGGAGAAAAATCCAAATGCTGTTGTCACACTTCATGTACGTCATTAACTCTTGTCAGTTTTATTTGGGGATATTACGCTTCAATAAGATACTTGGATGATTTAATTCTCGTTGCGACATGCAAATACTGTGATGTTACCAGTTTTCATTATTGTAATGAATTTGAAAAATTGTTACATGGACTGCTAGGCAAAAGCTTAAAATACCTTGTTGACTCATCCGTATAGCCTGAACGGGCTGAATCAAGATTTCATCTCGAGGGGTGGCAACCTAGTATCCCCTCTTGTGTCCCTGTCATATATCCATAGGACCCCATCAATGCCTCAAATGTTGGTTGGTTTTCATATCGATTCATCATGCAATCAGTTAAACCCAGTTTCTTAGACACGTTTCATGAGGGATTATCAATTGGCCTTCAAATAAATCCTTCAAATTAAAAGAGCTCAGATCATTAGTGTTAACAGCAAAAAATGAGTTCACATCGTAAACTCTAGAGGCCAAGTCCAGATATGGTCTGTGTTTTTCTTTCCCGATCTTCTTCTTCTTATTCTTCTCCTCTTGAGTCTGTATTCTTCCTCTTCTTCATTATTCCTCCTCTTACACTGTCTTTTATCTTTTTCGAGTCAAAGAAGAAAATCACCAAGCTACTTCATGCATGAATTCAATGAATCTTGCCCCATTGTATCTTTTTGTTAGCTTTTATTATATTTGTAAATAGAACTATTTGCTGATGTTGAACATTTTGCCTATATTATGTTCAACATCAATTATTTGTAAATGTTGATGGTAGAAGAACGAAATCCAATGTCAATTTTGATACAAGGATATCTTTAGTTTCCCCTGGCATGTACACCTATTTTATACCGTTAGATATCTACCCACTAGTGGTATTAAACGACTCTATTGATGGCTCATTTACTTGCTTTCAGAAACATTAGCCAGCAAATATAGTTAGGGATTAGTTGTTTGTGAAGCAACACTTAAATGATCGTTAGTAGCCGTCTGATTCGCGCGCCTATCAATAAGGTCCAACAGGCAGCGAAAAAGTAAGTGTAAACATGAATAATGAAAAAAGTCAAGGAAAACAAAAATGGATGTAGTACGCAATCAAGGAAAATTAAGCCTCGATACTCGTATGTGGTGCTTACTTTTTACAATCATACCCAAGAAGGCCTTCTTCTTCTTGTTGTTGGAAGATACCCCACAAGCATCACATAGTGATTGATTATAGAGTATCCATAAAAAAAGTTCGAAATGGGAAGACCCAAAAGCAAAACCTGAAGATTGTGAGGATCATGGTGGATGGTTTTATTTGTTTTTAATTGCTCTCTGAACCATTAGTGTTGAGCATTCAAGACGATGGATAAGAGGGGTGGTGAACACTAGTTCCCATTTGGTATGCATGGTCAAATCATTTGCATGAGTGAACAGGTACTGGGGCAGGGAAAGGAATGTAACATAATTGGGGACAGTGGCAGCTCCATAAATTTTTGTTTAGGTAGTAATTAAAAGTCTTACAACTTGTTACTTTTTATTTGTAATTGTAAACTAAAAGAAGTCTTAATATATTAACATTAATAGCATATTGTCATTAAAGAATGCAGCATGCAAATTGAGAAATACTTCGACTGCCCTCGCCCAGATTTTATGTCTTGAAGTTATCGTATCGTATCCGCGCATGAATTTTATGAAGTATATATTTTCCAATTTACATAACTACGAAATTGTTAATCTCCTTTTCAATTATGCAGTTTTCTCTTCATATGTTTTATTACGAAAAAACTTCTTTCCTGCTATAATAATAGTCAAGGACCAGTGGTCGAGTCAGGAATTTAACTTAGTTGGGGCGGCCTATTGATCATACCCATGAACTTGTTTTCATAATCAAAAGAAATGAGATGATATTAACTAACCTCAAAGGTTTGTAGTATACATTTTACACAAGTGTCCAGAAATAAGCACAAAAGCTTAGGCTTTCATCAATAAAGTTTCTAAAGTACATCTCTACAGGTGACCTTGAAGGGGTTCCAGAATGAGATGGTTCTATCTGTCTCTTTAAAAAATATTTCTCCATGACTGTTAGAAAATAAATAATAATGAACTAAATGGCCCACTAGACTCACATTCTATAATAAGACAGCACCTGTAAATCAACCAATGTATGGATTGAAAGTTGAGACATATAATGAGAAATCTCTTTGTTTTTTGAGTTATATACAAGGATGTACGCTGCAATTTAATGCCACACTTTAAAGATCATTATAAATAGATAAGAATAGTAGTAGACTTTTTAAATTTTGAGTGGGGTCACATGGGGGTCATGTGCCCCTTAACTGTTCTGCCTTGTCAACGACAGGTGCGTGTAATGTGAAGTTCATAAAAAATAACTCATAGCAAGATTCAAGAAGAATGAGTCGGGCTATTAACTCATTCAATAGTAGATGGTGCCGTAATTTAATTATGCAGGAGATTGAGTTGAAGTTAAATTGGTGTTTAAATAATAAACTGAGTTGTGAGGCATTAAGACGTTCATTACTTTCTTAGGATCATCAAAATATGTGTACTTGTAAGAATCTGTTTCTTTTTTCTGTCCTAGTTTCTTCCAATCAAGTGAACACCCTTTGTAAGCTGTAGAGCTGCCTTGGATTGGGGAGACGGTATGGGGTATGGAGAAACAGGCCCATCCACTAAGGAAGGTGCCTATGCTCTTTTGGTATTGATTTTTGCTTTCATAATTGGGTGCAACCCCTTCTTGGTGCCCACTTTATTATGCTATAGAAAAATGGTCAGATTAGGTGATGGGATGACTGAATGCCAATTGATATATATTCCAGTGTATGTAATTATCATTATGTCTGCTTCAGAAGTTAGAAATGCTCTGTAAACAAATGTATTCTGCAATTTTGCATTTTTCCATGTACTAAATACATTCATGAGATGTTTATAAATAAATTTCATAAAGCAATCACGAGTTATTTATTCATCCAAGAGTATAGTCTGCTTTTTGGTTCATTGCAGAGTTGATAGTTTTCTTTGAATGTCCAACCAGTCCACATTGATGTTACCAGGGTTATGTTTTCTGTATGTATTAGAGTCCGAATGTTACTGTTGTATCAAAGTTGAGTTTCCTCACTTGATGTTCTCTGATGGCTTTGTGTGATTTAAAACACTCAAGTTCTTGTTAGCTGAATTATCTACTTCATGCTGAGGAGCACATGTTACTGCAGAAGATTACATATTTGGTTATTTCATCCCCACTCTCCTAAATACTTGTGCTGAAATGACACTAAGTTTGTTGGAACAGAGCTTAGTTAAACAAGAAGGCTGGGAAAGTATTGTTACAATAATTTCTTGCGATATGCGCTGTTGGGATGCTCCTGAGAAAGCGGACATTTTGGTACTTGGATTATCTTGTGGAAAATCTGTCATTTGTCTATTCACTTCTTTTTTTAGCGGCTTACTTTTCCCCCTTTCCAACGTACTTAGGTTAGTGAATTGCTGGGGTCTTTTGGCGACAATGAGCTGTCACCAGAATGTCTTGATGGAGCTCAAAGATTTTTGAAGCAGGATGGGATCTCAATTCCATCGTCGTACGTATCAATTTTTCTATTAGATATAAATGGTTTAAGTAATTAATATAGCTGCTGTATGGATCTGCTTTCCCACTTTTGACTTGCACGTCTATGGTTTCTGTTCAAATACCTAGTGAGATTCTCCTGCAAAAAGTAGATAGATTTTCTGTTCAAAATGCTTGATGTCCAACCATATTCTCCTCTGCTGATATGCTTTTTCTTTTTGTTGGTATCCCCCTGCAGCTATACAAGTTTCATCCAACCAGTTACATCATCAAAACTGTACAACGATGTAATCCTTTGTCTTCTTGCATTGTATGTGTCAATTTCTCCTGTTCTAAGCATGTTAACGGCACTAGTTATGGTTATGTTACAGATTAAGTCACACAAAGATCTTGTGCATTTTGAAACTGCTTATGTTGTCAAACTGCACCGTGTTGCAAGGCTTGCACCCTCTCAACCTGTGAGTTTTTCCTTTTGGGTGATATGTTCACTGCTAATTTGTAAGTTTTTTTTGGTTTGTAGGTTAAGAGATCTGTTTTTCCAAATTACTTACTGTCTTGCACTTATACAGGTCTTTACCTTTGCTCATCCAGAGTACTCAACCACAAAAACCAATCAGCGATATAAAAGGCTTCAGTTTGAGATACCCCATGACTCTGGATCAGTCATGGTTCACGGTATGTGGGCCTAAGCCTTATCGCTGTTTTTAACTGTTATGCAAGAATGGTTTACTAGATGAAAATGTTTTGATCACATACAGAAGTTTGAAAATTTCAATACAACTTTCACTTGTACATAGTTAATGCTAGACCGAGATGTCGATGTTCTTTTGATCAGGAACATAGGATGACAACTGTGCTATATTTGGAGAAGCCTAAAACAGGTTTTATCAGGCCATGCTAACAGATACGTGGATTTGATGAATTCTGAAATTGTAATGGTTGTACTCTTGGAAAACAGGATTAAATAAATGAGAAGAACAAATCAATATGTGATTAACAGTTATATGTGCACATAATCCATCTAAAATGGGAGAGGAAATAGTGTACCTGAGAAGTAGTGCTACTTGAGCAAAATATTGGATCACGTTTGTTATAGTTTTCAGGATTTTTGGACACCGGAAAGCAGGTGACATTTTTTTAATATGAAAAGAAACATATTCTGCATGCTTAAATGTTAACGAAAACAGGCAAATGTGTTTGGCAACTCCTATTTATGTTATTTGATTTTGGCACCAGCGGATCTATGTTTATTTTGACGTTGTTGGTATTACCATCGGTAACCCCAAAACATGCACATATGAGAAGATTAGTCAACAATACTTCTTCCTAGCATTAAGCGTAACAATAGATTGTATATCAAACATGAACTATGAGAAGTATAGTCATAGTTCTTGCTTCTCCGATGGGGTTGACTGGTAGCGACCACTACTCTATCTATATATACCCAACAAGATGGTTAGTTGCACAAGGGCTAACCAAGGCACAAGGCTTCTATTATTGCAGGGTCTACGGAAGGGTTGGATATATGCAGCCTTACCCTGCAAGAGGAGAGGCAGTTAGTTACAAAAGGGTTTCACTAAAATACTGAAAAACCATTTTCTGATTCCTGATTCATATACTCATGTCCTATTGACACCACACTTGATGGTCCATGCTGTCCAATAATTGTCTATGACTGATGGTGAATGTTTCCATACAACGAAAATCCATCGAATTTCAATAAACATAAGCTACTAAACTGCCAGATGGAGTATCTCAACATCTATAATATCACAAGCAACATATCAGAAAAGAATACCACTTTATGCAGAAATGTCTACATAGGCGAATGTTAGAAATCTCCCTGCAATCTGCATGGAATTAAATACGTGCTTCTATATTAGGGAAAAAAATTTGTTCAACTTTCCCTCAAAGTTCAAATTGTTACAAAAGTAGTTGATAAGAAACGGGAAGACATAGCTTGTGATGTGGCATTTGTTCTGCTCTACTGTCATGGATTGCAGGACTTAATACTGTTCTCTCTCTCTCTCTCTCGTTTTAGTTATTGATAGGTAGTAAAAACTCTCATGCAAAGATTTTTTTGTTCCATCTTGCACCTGATTAATAGGGTTCGCGGGGTACTTTGATGCAACGCTTTACAAAGATGTTCATCTTGGTATTGAGCCATCAACTGCAACTCCCAACATGTTCAGCTGGTATTAGTTATTCTTTCTATTTTTATTTATAAGATTTTGACTGGTGAATAAAATTTTGTTAATTGTGAAAGATTGTTATTAGAGCTTATCGAATTGTTTAGGGTGTTAGCTAACCCTAATACACGTGTTATATATGGAGAAGAGAAATAAAGTACAAGGACAACAATGCCCTTATTTTCTAATAATAACCACACTAACACTCCCTCTCAAGCTGGAGCATAATCACTCTCTAATAATAACCACACTAACTGTAACACTCCCCACCCTAAGGTGGAGCATAACTATCACACAGTCCTAACTTGTTACATAATAACTCCAATTGTGGCTTGAGCAAGGGTTTAGTAAACATGTAAGCTAACTGGACTTACGGCAGACACGAAGGGAGTAGTTATCACCCTACCATCTAACTTTTCTCGAATTAGATGATAGTCAACTTCAATATGCTTAGTCCTCTCGTGAAAGATAGGATTAGATGCAATATGAATGACTGCTTGATCATCACAGTACAATTTCGTAGGCGCACCTTGAACCCTATCTCTTCATGAAGGGAGCACACCCACACAATTTCACATGTAGTATGAGTCATGACTCTATATTCTGGTTCTGCACTAGAGTGTGCAATCAAGGTCTATTTTTTACTCTTTTTAGTGAAAAAATTTTCACCAAGGAAGGTACAATATCATGTAGTAGATTTCCTATCAGATAGTCCTTCTGTCCAATCTGAATAAGTAAACGCCTCAACATGAAAATGTCTACTAGCTTAATAAAACAAACCTCGTCCTAGATGGACTTTCAGATACCTCACAATTCTAAGAATGACTTCCCAATGTGGAAGACGGAGAGTAGACATAAACTGACTCACACACGAACAACAAACGAGATATCAGGACATGTGATGGTAAGATAGTTTAATTTACCAACCAAATAATGATAATGATATGATTAGGATTAGCAAGCAATTCTTCTTGATCCACGAAATTTTTGACATTGAGATCAATAGGAGTCTCAACGGGCCTTGATCCCAGTAACTCAAGCTCATTGAGAATATCCAACACATGCTTCCTTTGAGATAAGTTAATCTATTTGGATCGGGCAACTTCGACACCCAATAAATAATGCAATTTTCCCGTGTCTTTTGTATGCAGCTACGTTGTAAGAAATCTTTCAATTCATCAATACCTTTTTGATCATAACATGTAATGATAATATCATCTACGTAGACAACCAACAATATTTTTCCTCGATTAGAAGTAAGAAAGAACACATAATGACCAGAAGCGACATGGGTGCTTGCCAAATCTCTAGACAACATCACTGAACTTGCCAACCCAAACTCTAAGGGACTGTTTAAGACCTTATAAAGCTTTAGGAAGGTGGCACACTTGCTTACGGTCTTCTTGAGCAACAAAGCTGGGCAGTTGTTCCATATATACTTTCTCAAGAAGATCACCATGCATGAAAGTATTTTTGATATTTACCTAGAATAAGAGCCAGCCAAGATTGGCAGCAAGAGAGATAAGGAGTTGAAAAGACCCAATCTTAGCAACAACCAACGGTGGTTTTCCATAGAGAAGAGGTACCAATTTTCAAGTGCCATTGTGATGAAGAGCAAAACATCTTATCCTTCATAGCTATTCATCACTCAGAAATAGACAAGGCCTCCTAACCAGTGTTAAGAACAAAGACATACGAAACAACAATAGCGAGAGCATGAAGGGAACAAGGTCAAGAGAGACTTATTGAGCAATAGGATGCGAAGTGACAACTATAGCGGAGGAGAAGACGGAGCGGTAGGCTGGGGTGGAGTAGACGGAACTCTAGGCTGACGAACATGTACCTGCGATGACTGCATGGTAGGCGACGGTGGTGATGGAACTAAAGTGAGCATGTATCGAGACAGGTCCTCAGAAGTGGAACACGAAAAAAGGGCAATGACTCATCGAATGTAACAATAGCACACAAAATGATGACGAAGTGAGAGAGAATGACACTTAGAAGTTGTAACCTTTTTGAGTCTGGGAGTAACGAAGAAACACACACTAGATGGATTGGGGGTCAAGTTTATCCCGTTCGGGATCAAGTGCCTAAACATAGCATGTACACCTAAAAACCTTAGGTAACAAATTATGTAAAGGACGATCAGGGAATAAAACATTATACCGTATCTAATTCCCTAGGACTCTAGAAGGCATGAGGTATTTGCATTTGAAAGAGGAGCACTTGTGACCACTAACAAATGTCTCAACTTGTGTTTGACAATCCCATTTTGTTGAGTCCGAGTACAAGACTAATGAATAATATCATGGTCGTAAAAAATTGAGGACAAAACATCACGAAAATTTTCATGGGCATTATCAGACCGCAAATTATGATTTTGAACATCAAACTGAGTTTTTATTTCCATAGAAAATGGTGCAAAAATTGAGTACAATTCTAACCGCTCTTTCATACGATAAACACAAGTGACCCGATAGTAATTATCCGCAAAAATAACAAAGTACTGACAATCAAAGCGTGATGGAACATACATAGGACCCCAAACATCTGAATGAACTAAATGAAAAGGACTATACATATGACACTCTACACTCGGGCAAAAGGAAACTCTGTGATGTTTACTTAACTCAGACTTCATAGACACGTCCACATGACTACATGACGGAACTAGCTATTTGAGATTCTAAAGCTACGAACGGCCAAGACAACATTGATATTGATATGGTGACATTGAAGACTGAAGTGCAACATATTGAGGAGGCTCGTCAGCAATAAAGTAATGTAGGCCGCCATGGCCAGTACCCCCACCAATTTTCTTTCATGTCTCGAGATCCTGAAAAAGACAATTAGGGAAGAATGTGATGGAGCAATTCAAGGACTTTGTAATTTTACTAACAAACATAAGACTAAAAAAAATTGAGAATGTGTAAAACAGAACTTAAAGAAAAAGAGGAACTCAAAGTGACCAAATCCAAACTAGTAATATCAGTGGTGTAGCCATCAACCAAGATGACATGGGATGGCTTCCCAAGGGATTGACGACTAGAGAACACAGTAGGGGATCTCGTCGTATGATCAGAGGCACCCATAACCCAAGGATTATTTGTAGCTAGAAAAGCAACGGAGGAACCTTTATGAGCAAATGTATCAGTGGAGGACAAGGACCTTTCATGTGGAATCAAGGTGCTGACGCTCATCCTCTGGAATAGTTAAGACACGGGGAGCCGAGCTAGAAGAGCTTGGCAAGGATTGTTGTCCGTCATCTTCAGAAACAGTAACCTGATGGGCGTCTATCAAGATCCCAATAGTAATCAATGGTATGATTTTTTCCATTGCAAAAGTGCAATGACAAAGAACACGACCATGACCACCTCTCCCTGGCACACCGCCACCATGGTCCAAATGAATGCCAAAATCACAACCACCACGGTTCGAATCACGACCAAATCCACCACGACCTCCTTCCCCTAATTCCCGGCCATTATGAACCATGTGAAAAGAAACCACACGCAATTGCGGTAGCCAAAGCAGAGCGATCGGGAAGTAATAGAGAAGGAGATCTAATATCAGATACGGATGATTGATGCAGACGACTAAAGACCTCACTGAGAGAAGGTAAATCTCGAGCCCCCAAGAGTTGAGATCGAATGGGATCATAGGATGAAGGTGAACCTGACAAGAAGCGAGCCACGTGCATAGATTTACAATGTCACTGCGTACCCTGAATATCGGCACAAATAGGTTGGTGTTGATATCCTTGCAGATGCCACGAAACTTGGAATAATAGTCCTCCAAAGAGGAATCACCAAGAGCAAGAGAAAATTAGGTCTCATAAAGATCACAAGTCGGGTGCAGGTTATTAACACTTGAGTACAACTCTTGAAGCTGGTGCCACACAAGTTGGGCTATGGGTAAGAAAACCAGAGCAACACTAATCTGCAGCTCCATACTATTCTATAAATGGATACGAATCTAAACATTCTCAGCCATCCATGCAGAATATTTTCGATCACTATGTTTCGGGGATCATCGGTCAAATAAGAAAATGGTATTTTACCCAAAAATGCACCTCAACCGCATTTGTCCATGTGGCATAATTCTTTCCATTCAAACGAGTGGAAATAATAGAAAACAAACCAAGTGGTACCAGAAAAACTAGGAACAACACTAGAGGTAGGATTAGATGCCGAAGCCATTACGACCAACCAACATCCAGCCGAAAAAACTACTACCAACAACCAACTGAAGAAACAACTGTCAACGACCAATCATTTGCGTAGGTCGGAAGCTGGCATCAGAAAAACAAACGAACAACAGAACATCACGCTTCCCGCATTGAAAACCCATGAACACTTAGGTACCAACTAGATGTAACTAAGATCAATATCTAACCAACAATGATTAGCAACCATCAAAAACCAATAGAAACAAATCAACTGAACCTGAGACATCAACCATCAACATAGCCAACATCACAATAACATCAAACATCAATCATCAATCATAGCGGAATACATATTGATCACATGAACCAGGAAAAAAAAGATCAAATAAATGAGGGCCAACAAAATAGCTCCAGATTGAGCAATGCACGCGATGAAATCCTTCAAAGTAAAAGGCTCTAATCATTAGCCCATATTTATGCATGAATTGCCTTTTGATTTAAGGTTGAATGTTATCTGGGTTAATGCTTCATTTCGCCCCTAAATTATCTCGCGTATGTACATTTCCTTCCTAAACCATAAGTTGAGTCTTTCATCCTTCAACTAGTGAATTCCGGCCTGTTGTGTCTAATTCATACAGGCTTTCAAATTCATGTATTCAACTCCCTTGTGTGCAGGACAGTGCGCTCAGCCCACCAAAAACATGGGGAAACGACAATTTACTTTCTTGTCTGGTTTAAGTACCCTGTAGCCCCTAAAATGCATTCGGAGGAAATAGAAATTTGGACAAGTAAAATCCCCAGTTTCTCCTTAGATCACCCTAATTAGACCCCTCAAGCATACATGACCTACAACTCTTGTCTTCCTTCTTGTTCTTTTTTATTCCTCTGCGCTTCTAAGCAAAACAGGGTGGGGGAACATGTATTCTGTGTTTTTGGAGAGAACTGTTCTCCCTAGCACCTTTATTTTCCCTTCACCAGATTAAGTAAGTTAAGGTTTGTTTTTACCTGTGTTTTGGTGGGTTCAACACATTTTCTGTGCACGTGTGAGGGTTCTATTCATGAATTTGACAGTCTGATGAATTAGCCATAATAGACCGTACTTACTAGTTAAAAGGTTCGAATATACTCAATTGGTAGTTTAAGGATGAGTAAACACAAGTGGGTTAGTTTAGGCACGGACATATGTATTAACCCATAGTGTCACATGTTCTGCATGGGACATGTAATAAATGCAGCAACAAAACCCCGGTAACTTTATTGCAGTTTGTTTTTCTGTTTGAATACACCTCTTATGTAATTGTAAATTCTAAATGATCAGCATGTCAATTGTAAGAATGCCTGTTTGAATTTTGAGGATGATTACATTGTGTTTAATATTTCTAGAAGTCAAAACTGCACTTAGTCCACCTCTACTTACCTGGATTAACGGAGACCAGCTCTATGGAATTTTGTTTGACACTTTAATTGCCAACATCTTGGACTTATATGTGATTGCTAGTGTATACTGTATGCCAGAAGGTACACTTACAAAGTTCTGCCCACAATTGGATAGTTTTATGTTGAAAGTAGTGTGGCTCAGCTGCTTAATCTGCATGTTGTTTGATACATTAGTGTAACTGGATTTGGGTTGTTTCCTCTTCCTCTGATATCAGGTTTCCAATATTTTTCCCATTGAGGACACCGGTGTGCGTACGACCAGGTTCGCCTTTAGAATTACACCTTTGGCGGTGTTGTGGTTCAACCAAGGTAAAACACATTGTGTAGCTGTGTAGATTTCATTAGCTTCACCATGAACTGTATCAAAACAGAAAAGTTGGAAGACTCTGTGTGTGTGTGTGTGGGGG
>JABCMJ010005134.1:0-19591 GCA_014822125.1 Arbutus unedo | reverse complement strand
CACTGAATTACCGGTAATACAGACACTATTACTGGTAATAGCATGCACTACCCGAAAACACCTGAAAATGTTACACTGTATTACCGTTAATAGAAATATAAAAAAATATAATATTGTTTGTATTTTAAAATTTAACATCCCAGATTTATATCTTACCCGTTGATATCCGTGATGGGAGCTCTTGTCCCCAAAGAACCATTGACTCTTCGCTTCCATAAAATGAAACATAAAAATGCGACACCGAGAGGCACGACAAGTTCAATTTGTTCACCCTTCCACCCTCCGCCGTATGGACCATTTCGAGATTTCACTCCAATGATCCTAATTGTCTATTTAATTTTAATTTATTTCTTTAGTTATTACAAAAAAAAAAAATCATCTCAATGAAGTAAGTGATGTTGTTAGAAGGAGTAAGGACTAAATGTCTAGAGTCAATTGTTGGTGGGTTAGTTGCTGGCCTTCTTGAATCTTCTGCTATTGGGTGTCGAATTGTGAAGAGTGCTTAGTGAGACATGGAAACTATGACTGACTCAATTACTAGAGGATCTTTTATTGCTCGGAGAAGTTCCTCCCGTTGGGGCACTTCTGGTTGCGCTCCTCGGGTAGCCTCAAGTTCTAAAGCTTGAGGAGGAGGCTCTTACGGAGGGTACGCTGGGATTCTCATCCTGCCACTCGAATGAAATAGATGATTGATTTATCTTTCTATGACTCTTTTGATTTATTTAATTGCAATTAACTTTTTTAGTTATCACAAAAAAATTAATTCAATCGGATATCCATAAGTGATTGGCCTAAAATTTATTACTTTACTTGAAATTTTTTAATTTTTATTTAATTGAGTTGAATTTTTTAAAATAACTAAGAAAATTAATTGGAACAAAATAGACAATTTTAATCATCAAAGTAGACTAAAGAGGTGATCCAACACGGCAGAGGGTGTATGAATGATAATGTCTAAAGTTTGTTTGGTCAGTTTAGTAATTCATAGGTTACACCTTTCTACCGAGTGTTATGGTTTCAGAAAAGTTTTTTTTGAAAATATTTCCAAATTCAAAATCAAAAGTTAAGATTTATTTAAATTTTGGAAGCTTACAGACTTAATATATCTACTCCATTCATTTTGAATTCTAGGACATTACTCGGAAACTTTTTACAAGTACTTAGGCTTTGTTTGATAACTCAATTCAGCACTTAAAACTGAATAGATTAAGTGAAAAGGGAATAAGTTGGTTTGATAACCAAAATATGAATTACTTAAAATATTAAGAGTTTAATGCAAATAAAGAGTAAAAAAATAAGTTGTCATCCTCTATTTATCACTTATCACATAAGGCTTGTTTGATAAAACTGAAAACTGAAAACTGAAAGCTGAAAACAGAAAATTAAGTGCTGAAAGCTGAAATTTTTCAGTTAAAAAATTGTTTGAAAGGCACTGAATTAAATAAGCCGTTTGATCTGTATAGTCAATTAAAGTATACAAACATAGAACTGTTAAAATTATAATAACATAAATAAAACATTAGAAAGACACTCAATAATAATACTAATTAATATTATTACTAAAATTTCATCAATTATTAGCAAAAATTATATTTTTAACACTCAAGAGTAGTTTATAGCATTCAATTGTGTTGCAATTTGATCACGTAAATTGAACATTAAAATTTTGTTAACTTGGGTTGATCCTCCACTTGCGTAAATTGAGCATTAAAATTATCTCACTCAAAATTCAATCTCCTTATAACGTCTCTGTTATGATCCAATCTCTTTAGAACGTCCCGTCTCTATTCATTTTTTTCACATTTTTTGTTCTGACCTCAATTTTTGATGAATTATTGGTCAATCTCGATGAGACAAATATAAAAAATATAAAATTATGTTTAAAAACTAAAAAAAAAGTCAATAAAGATGATAAATAAGCAAAAAAAGAATTTTTTTATTTTTTTATTTTGTGAACGTTTTTTAAATTTAGTCTATTATTTATAGCTATTCTGAAACTTTTTATCAAGACGAACCAATAATCCACAAAAAATTGACAAAAGACAAAAAAATTACAAAAAAATCCACATACAGATAAAAAATAATAAAATAATTTAGTCAAGTCAAACACAAAATAATTGGGAGAACATGATAATGATCATATTGTCTGCAAGTTTATAGTTACAACATTAAAACCTACGTGCACTAAATTGCATTGTATCGAAGGGAGAAACTAAATTGTACTAAATCTATATGCACTAAATTTTTGGTGAATATTTATTAAAAGATTATAGCATTTAGTCCGAAAGCAGTTCGAGAGTATAACACGTGATGTGGGCCTGTCGTTGTGTGCAAGTGTTGCTGTTAGTATCAGCCCCGATATTTGAATTGTCCAAGATCAATCTTAGCTCAGTTGTCTACCTAGTATTAATAATAATTTTTTCGATAAATTTTTATTATTTTTTCTATATTTATAAAAAAATGTCCCGTGCCAAAAGTTGTTTGAATCCAAAGACTTGTGAGGCTTTGCCCGAGCCCGGCCCGGCCCCAGCTATTGTTGGCCGAGTGTCAATGAGAGGCGAGAGAAAAGTAGGAAAATCAATAAAAAAAATACTAGAAAGCGTCAAAATAATAAACACTAAATTATAGACTCTCTTTTTCTTACGGAAAAAAAAACTCTGCAGCTGATTTCGTTATCCACATCCAAACCCAAACGACCACTGTGAAAAGAAGGAAAACAATGGCTACTTCATCATCTCTTCTATTTCCCATTGGTAAAATGAAACATATTTAGTTCCTTATTTTTCTTTCCCTCTTGTTTTCGTACATCTTATTTCTGCTAATTGTTTAATTTTTCTTCATGCAATTTCCAGATTTGTGCTTCTATTGTATGCTGCATGTAGCTCCCATCAAATGCTTCACAAACATTATCCGCCTTCCAGTATCATGGGTTTCGTTTTGGTTACCCTAAATTCGAGAAATCATCGCTCATGAACTTTTAATATCTGATCAACTATAGAGTTTTATGTGTATTTCTGCAGTTCAAACCAGTGAACTAATTTAGTATCCCATCAAGAAAACAAAGCATTGAATTTTATTTTGGTACGCAATTTTGGAGAATATACATGAAGCAATATGGATGAGTCGACACGGAAATACCTGAAGTAATAAGATAAATGTACGGCTAAAATAGGTAACTTGAGAATGTTGAGAAATTATGTTAATTTTTTATGCGAAATGTCGATTTTTGGGAGCCTTACTTTTTAAATCATTACGACATCAATTTGTACACGTTTATGTAGGTAAATGACGTACTGATATGAATATGGAACATAAGTACAACTGTGCAACACAAGAATGATACATGTCAATTATGAATCCAGTATTTTCTACTTGTGAAATTATAGGCTGCTAAGTATACTTTTGATGGGGTATTGTGGTGGTTTTTGCTTGTGGACCGTATGTCTGCCGCTCAACTCATAGAATTAATTCAATACCCAAAGTGAAACAAACTCCCCTCTACACACAGCAAGGGTTGTTTCTGCCATGGCTAGGTGCAAAATGGTACCATTGCATAAATTGCCGCCCAAGCCAAACCAGCATTCTCAGGCTTCATAGTCTGACCTTTTACCATTTAAAAGTCGGTGGTTTCAAGTGTAAAGATGTTGGGTACTGGGAGTAAGTAAATCAGACCAAATTACTTATTTTGCTCTTGGCACACTTGATCAACCAAGCTCTTATACTCCACCAAGCAATGATCTGCAAAACATTTGGATGAACTTGTAAAGAGATTTGGTTTCTGTTTCCATCTGATTCTTTCTTTGTGATCCTGCTAGTGGTTATTTTATCAAATTGAAACTTACTTCATAGTTTCCTACCAAGGATGTATTTACTGATTTAGATTTTTTATTGATCCAGGTTCTGCTTTTTCTAAATGTTTGTCTACCAGTCATCATACAATCGCCGGAGGCAAGATTAGATGTGCGATTTTGAGATGCTCAAGTTCAGAATTTAGAATAGAAGCTCTAAAGACGATGATTGAAGATGGGGATGGATCGCCCTTTACTAAGCGCAGGGATGTTATTGGCATAGTAGTGGGTGTTTCAAGCCTCTTGCTTTCCTCACTTGTTGCCGAAGGAGCTGGCTTGCCTCCGGAGGAAAAACCTAGACTATGTGATGATAATTGTGAGAAAGAGCTTGAAAATGTACGGTGAGATTACATAACTCCCTTATTTGTAGCTTTTCCTTCATTCTTTGAAGCTTTAGCCTCGCACCACCAGACAAAAGTATCATATTCCCCCTCAGGCCGTATTGTGTAAAATATCATTTTCTTCTTGCTTTTACCTCTTGCTAAGTTATAAAATGTATAGTGAAGAGTCAGGAAAAGAACATTTTGAAGCTCAGACCAATTAAATAGGAACAAATTGAATGCGATGGTGTACGTCCTTTGATCTCCCTCAAGACATGCCTGGCTTAACCAGTCAAGCGCCTCATAAGTTTAACATCATATCTTGTGCATTGGATTGACCATTAAACTGTAAATCAACACTTAACCACAGCAAAAAAAAAATATTCTTGAGCATTGGTTTAGACATGTCAGAGTTGTTTAGCATTAGGTACAGTTCTCTGATCGATTTTTGGGTGTGCAGTTCACCAAGATATTTGACTTTAACAAGGTTAGTCAAACACCTGTCCATGTACCCCTTGTTAAAGTGCAGATGCTGCACTCATGTCAAGTTTGTTAAATATGAGTTGTTTTTGCTGTTACCTAGGATAAGTCGATATAGAATTATAGTTTTTCTATAATGTGCTGTAAATTTCTGTTGTTAGGAAATCCATTGTTCTGTAGTTGTTTAAGCTTCAGACAGAGCCTTGGTTTGATAATTCAAGAGTACTCCTTATGCTGGTTAAGACTAGAGAGTTATTTTCCTAGGCTGCATTCTATACCTAGTATTTGTGTAGAACTTTCTATTCTTTTGCATTTGAGCCTTTCATGATTTCCTCATTGGATGGGCTAAATTTTAGAAGGTTCTTTGTCTTTAGGGTGGCTTCTAAAATTTATAAAGGGCCCCTTGCTTCAATCCAACTGACAGTTGAATAAAGTTTTTCTCTCAGTTCAAAAGAAGTGTGGGAATCTTCTATGTAGTAGAGAATTCTCAATCAAGACCTTGTATAGCAGGGTATTATCTCTTGGTCTATTTATTATTCTCCAATCTACTCTGTTATTTGGGGAAATTCTGCTAGAACACACTACTACCACTAACTTTAACTCCCAGAATATGAATCAAATGCTTACCGTCTATTTTTGTTTTCAAATGATATCCTTCTTACCTTGTTTTCATACAAAAGGCGCCACTTATTCCTTGTTCCATGACCTTATCATACATGAATACTGTTTTGTCGCATGATTAAAACTTCCATTTAACAACACGTGAACTTTAGTAGGCTCATTGCTTTTCTGCATGTCTACAAATGGTGCAGCAGTTAATGGACATCTTCTTGGTTGAACAGGCTAGTGATAACCTCGCATCATATATTGCACTTTTGTTGACACATGCTCCATTTACCGTCACATACAGGACTGTGGTTTGATCATTAGAATAGTCCAGTTTCATCAACCTTACCTTTTGTTTGTTTTCTGGCTACACTGGTCAGTTGCGCTTGTAAGCACCTCATTTTGATGCTATAAATTACAAATAGATATGCTTCTTGTGATAGGGACTGGGTTGGCTAATTCTTTATTGAAATTAGCTACCAACATTCATGTATTGTTTTTGAAAATTTATTTTGATTGCTACTGATGGCATGATGGGTTTTTGACCGGTGAAGGTACCTACGGTAACTACTGAGTCTGGTTTACAGTACAAAGATATTAAAGTTGGTCGAGGCCCTAATCCCCCAGTTGGTTTTCAGGTATGTTTATTATGTCTAAAATCTAGCTCAATATGCAACCATGAAAATGAAAAGGAAAAAAAAAAAAAAGAGAGGATGCTGTAACCTCTTTTCCCTTTCTGCTTGGAAAGGGCCCTATCTTGTTCATGCAAGCTCCGATCTCTAGTTGTTCTTATTCCCCAGCTATTGTTCTATTCCTTTATTCTTGCATAGTCAAGTCGGTTGTTAGCGTCATCCTTTTTTCTACTTCTCATTGTGGTCCTGCTTTATGTCTGATTGAGTCTCCATATTTTGACACTCCGTGGTATTTCATAAACTAATAACCAGAACTTGATTGAGGTAGGATCACTCGAGTATCTTGTTTTCTATCCTAAAATGCTTCACATTGCAAATGGACGAAATCATCAACTGCTTAATAAAATGAAGTTGATCATGAAAGTACTTGCTTAATATGAGCACATATGGAGTTCCATTTATGTCTTCTAAATAAAGTTTAGAGTTAAATTTGTACAATTATGAGCATACCTTTATACTGACACTTTTTGCGAAAATACTGCCAGAATTTTAGAATTTTTCTGGTGAAAGAATTTCCTTCCATCTTCATCTTAGATAGTGTGTTTATCCAAAATTTTTGCTGATGCAGCATTTTGGCTTTGGGTCATTATGTGTCAATTACCTAATTCCGAATGCTTTGCTCGACAAGGCTTTGCTGGACTTTTTTCTTCTTTGCTATGCTCTAGCGCAGCCCACCACCTGAAACAAGGCCTAACTTTATGTGCTTAAGTTATGGGCTCTCTTTGACATCTTAAGCATTTAGAACACTTTGACATCGTACAGGAATGGGCAATATGCTTGTTTTCGAACTTCAAAACCTACCAGATAATCATGATACTTGCACATGAGCCCACTTATGAGGAGCTTAGCAACACGAGAGTGCATGTCGACAGTAGTTATTATCCTTCTGTCTAAGAGCTGAAGCTTGTAAATGAGTTGGCAGTCAAAGCCTTGGCAATTACATGCCTTTTGTCTTCCTTTTTCGGGGCTTTTTACGACATGCCTAGTCTTGGAAGCGCGCAGATTTTAATTCCAAGGTTGAAATGTAGTGCGCTGTTTTGTTCACATTCAACTCTACTGTCTCCCTAACAGCCCAATGCATTTTGTGCTATCAACTTTTGTTTGAAAGTGTATTGCTAGTGTAATTTTGCAAGTAACAACCATCATACCCACTGTTTTGGTTTTGCGACTTTTCTGAAATCATGATAAGTAGGTGTGGCATTCTGCTGGGCAGTGGGCTTCCCATTTGATACAGTCTTAGGCTTGTTCCGGATGAACTCCAGTTTCAGTTTCATCAATTGTATCACTGATCCTATATGTTATCAATGATCTTTTATGTTATCACAGGTGGCTGCTAATTATGTTGCCATGGTGCCATCTGGACAAATATTTGACAGGTATCTAGCCACACTAAGTGTATACTATTATACCCTGTGGGCAATTAAGTTTGCTCGTGACTTTTTACTTATTCTGTTGCTTATGTATAGATCAATGAAATACAACTGGTGGTGATTTTTATACTGCAGGATCCAGCTGTAAAGGTCTTAAAAATGGAAAATCAAGACTTATAATTTTATCATTCCAATTGACCTCACCATCTCAGCTTTTATTGGCCATGTCATTTTAGCTGGTAATCAAAGTGTACACGCAAGAAAAAAAAAAAAAGAGGAAGAAGGAAGGAGGAAAAGGGGGGAGGGTAGTGTAGCTGTCGTTGAGGTTCTGCGTTTGGATGGGCCAACTAGGGTAACATATCTGAGTATTCTCTTAAGATATACTGAGTGTCATCTTGTCATGGGCCCCGCACAGCTAAAGATGGTTTCATATTGAGCATTGGTCCTAGAAGCATATTTTCAAGGTCTCTAACGATATACTGAGTTTCATCTTGTTATGGGCCCCGCACAGCTAAAGATAGTTTCATATTGAGCATTGGTCCTAGAAACATATTTTCAAGGTCTCTAACTCTCAACAAAGAGCAAGTTGTTTCTTTCAATGCATAAAACTGTTGGTTTCAGTTTCTTGTTCGGCTTCTTTCCATTCGATCCTTATTATATGCTTGCTATTGTAATTGCACAGTTCGCTAGAGAAGGGTCTGCCTTATATCTTTCGGGTTGGGTCTGGTCAGGTAAGCTCAAAAGTAGCTCTTAACCAAATTACTTTTGGCTGCAGAGTTGAAACTCTTGAAAATATGGCAGTTTAGCTCTTAATCACATTTTAATGAGGTTTCTTCCAGTTATTTTCAATATTAGTAGGTTTTATTTTCAATCCTGGTAGGTTAGTTAATGAGTTGACAAATCGAGATACGTGATGATAATTAACTCAATGCATCCCACATCCAATGAGTCTGAAAATTAGGAACTCAGGGAATAGATAATTCTATAGAAGAAAAAAAAATTGGATTGCTTGACTCTACATTCCATACTGACTCCCAAAGCAAATGACTAGAATAGGTGATCAAGGGACTTGATGAAGGGATCCTGAGCATGCAAATTGGAGGGAAACGCCGACTGTACATTCCCGGACCAGTAAGTTCTTTACGTGAAACCTGCTGTTAAACACATGCTGTATGAAATCCTAACCACCCGATTTTCTTTGGCTATTTTTATTGTTCACTAATCAAGTGTGAAGGTTTGAATTTTCCGGGTTCTTATGTCACTGATTAAGCTATGATGCATGTCCGATTGGACTTCATCTTCTCACTTCTTGAGCTTATTTATAACTCATGATGGCCTGATTTTCCATGGCCTTTTTTATTCTATTTATGTTCAACTGACAATTAGTTTACCTCTGCCTACAAAGTAGTCCCTTCACAAGAACATGTCCCCTTACAGGGGTCGTGACAATAGCTCTGCTTACTCCCTCTTCCTCTTCCTCTTCCAACTTACAGCTTTTTGCTTAGGAAAAATACATTTGATGCATAATCTTACAGGAAAACTTCTATAGATGTGGAATTGGCATTTTTAATGATTTCGAAACAAGTCAATGAACATGTTGGTTTCCATCAAATGATCTTTTAATTCTATTGATATAGCATCACATTTTTATGACTTTTTTTATCCAACAGGACGACTCCCCCCACTTCGTGTTTATACATTGCTTTTCTCCTTAGGTGCCCCATAATTTAATAGAATTCTAACCATTAAAAGCTCATTGATATTCGTGAAAAGTGTGTTAATATTTGTCAATATGTATTGACAACCATAAGATGTTTATCGATATTCTAACTTCTATGGAGTTATATGTGTAGCATCCACCTCCTAGTGGGCAATGGTTAGGAAGGACATTTTGTTTATACTAGTGTTTGCCTCGTTTCAATAAATCGTTGTCATCTTTGTCTTTTACATTCATCTGCCATAAGCTAAAAGAATCATTAATCAAAGTTGTGGATTGTAGAATTTTCTAACAGTTTGGGTGCTTTTCTGGTTCTGTATTTCTTGAAACTAGTTGGCATTCCCGAAAGGTTTAAACTCAGCTCCAGGGAGGCCAAGAGTCGCTCCTAATAGTCCAGTGATCTTTGATGTGAGTTTGGAGTACATACCAGGTCTCGAAGCCGAAGAAGAGTAGAATTACGTTATTACATTTTCATTCTTATTCTCTGTTCTTTTTTACCCATTTGTATGAATAATCGTACTATGAATCTTCCATTTATTCATTCATTGTACTAACTGTAAGAGTATTAGTCTGCAGAAATAGATGTAAGTTTTGTTCCTGCGCTTATAAGTCATCGTGATTTTAGTTGTGATTTGTAACTACAAAATACCACCGTCGGTGCTTTGTTCATGGTGGAGCTAAAAACTGGACAACTTCTTCCAATGCTCTTCCCGAGGTTTCTACACACAAGTCCCAAGGCTGGGGTGTTGTCAGACAAATCACTGATATGGGAGCATGAATGTACGCAGTTAGACAACAACTTGAGAATGTACCTAGGTTATGCTACATCACTCTTATTTATAGGTTGAGCGGTGGACAATTTTTTGAGACCTGACTGTCGATCCCATCCATCTTTGTGGTCCTACCATAAATGATTCTTCATTGTCTAGCGGTACATGATTTGAGTAGCCAAGTATCAGTTGGCCGTTCTGGATTTATGATTCGGCACTTGGCTCCAAATGGCCGAGTGCTGAGATAGTCCGAACACATCGGCTGTCCCACATTTTCAATTTGGGCACGAGCAAAAATTCGGTCGCAAGTCTAGTAAATTGCCCTTAGAGATTGACTCCAAACCTTCTTCTCTCTCGAGTCAATGGATCATTGGACACTTGCCAGTGCGGTGGCAAGTACCTTTTGATGACTAATGTGTTTAAAAACTAATAATTTAATTCAAACTCGAACAAGGTTATACTAAACTTAACACAGAATAATGCACGCTTTACATATTTCATCAGCATACTTTGTTTTACTTCCATGCATATTGCACATAAAACAGCACACTATTTCCAACCTTAAAAATAAAAATAAAAAATAAAAAAATAAAAACAAGAATTTTCCAATCGCACAATACCAACCAAAGCTCAAGATCAGGCCAACTGTTTCTACACATTACATATACATACACCTTATCCACCTAGTAAACTGAGATAAACCGAAGTTGCAACACCAAGTGAATAAACCCCCATCACCGTCCCAACCAGATCCTTCCCTGACTTAGTCAACAACCCAATCCCCGCAATTCCCGCAACCCCGATCGGAACACGCCGGAGAGCCACCGCCCTAGCGTTATCCACGACGGCTCCGGTGAAAGCCTCTACCGCAAATTCCTTAAACTCCGTCGAACCTAGGCTGGGTTCCTCATCCGGTTGATTTTCAGACCGGTGGTGATTCACGACTGCTCGGTAGGCGTCGTCGACTCGGGACCGGGTGGGAGGGGTGGGGACCCACTTCTTGAGGAGAGGGTGAGTGGAGGAGAGAGAGTGGTGGAGGCGGTCAGCGGCGGAGGACAGCTGGTAGGGTCGGACGCCGGGGAAGGCGTGTTGGGTTAGGGTTAGGCACTCTTCG
Organism: Arbutus unedo; assembly: GCA_014822125.1. NCBI lineage: Eukaryota > Viridiplantae > Streptophyta > Magnoliopsida > Ericales > Ericaceae > Arbutus > Arbutus unedo. Next base: position 8,674 of record JABCMJ010005134.1, on the reverse strand, counting down.
AAGACTGAGTCACAGGCGGAAACGAAGTCGGGTGAGTTGGTGAAGCTTCGGGAGACGCGTTTAGACGGCGATAACCCCATCACACAGCCACACACGCACTCTCTCTCTCTCTCTTCTCTCTTCTCTCTCTCTCGATTATGGCTGCTTTGATGAGAATATAACCCAGTCGAGAAAGATGCACGTGAGCTACTTGAGTTTGCTCGTGTGATTTTACTTTCGAGGTCATAAGTCCCATCAGCAGTCAAGAAAAATCAAAAAATTAATAATAATATAGATCGAGAGTGAAAAACAAATCAGATAAAACCGAATGAAAACTTTTAAGGGAGGATTATTTGAAGGTTGGATTCCCCATGAATTATCAATGATAAGACGCATGATTGGTCTAAGTTCATTTTAGATTATATTGGAAAGTTTTATCAGTCACGAGTGATTCCCTAATTTATTATGAAGGAGCTCAATTTTTGCAGAGGAAATTGCACTGTATTCTTTTACTATTAACTGGTTTTTAATTATACTGTCTCAATTCTAAAAGCTAGACAGTCTTGTCATTAAATTGTCAAGTAAAATAAAATTGTTAATATTTTTGTCAATAATGACGAAAAATTAGATTGAGAGTTTTTTTAATTATTTAATTTTGAACCTAAAATGCATTCTCAATACTAGACATATTATGAAATCTCCATTAACGTATAAAATCTCAAACTTAAAGTGTGAAGACCTGAAAAACAAATCCGCGAATTGAGGTAAATCAATCATCCCCTAGCTAAACTTATTGAATTTCTACTAATAGAGATTTCTTCTCTGCTGCTACAATGAGTTTCTATCTTAGTGTAAAATATTCTTCTACCGATAGAACACTTTGCTTCTATAAGTACACCAAGCTACTGTCGATTTGTGAAACTTTACTTCTATCGATACTACAAACTATTGTTGACTTGTGAAACTTTGTTTCTGTTAGGATTTTATACTAAAAGTCATGACTTTACGTAATGAATTAATTTTTATTTGAATTTATTAAACAATTATTCTCTTTCTGGATGAAAATCTTTATGGGCAACGTTTGCATTCTATCATATCACATTGTGCATGAGTGTCTCTTATTCTACATAATAAATAATCTGGTGTGTAGAGTTTGACTTACACACAGATGATTAGATTATCGATTTTTGTAAAATATAAGCCTTTGGTTAACAGTCTTAAGTGGAATTGGACACACCACTAGCAGGATTATAACACAGTGTTTCAGTAAGTCTATCTTGACTACGAAAAATGGTATAGTTTTAATTCAATGTGTTAGTACGACCACTTTGAGGTAATTATATTTGTACTGACAATTTACACCTCATGGTTATTATGTTTGCTTGCACCCTTAATCCAAAGATAATTAATCGATGTGTATATTTAATGTTGTTGACGTTGATTCATTATAGAGTGAGGTCTTGTGGGCCAATAGTTTCGATGAATTGGGTCATAATATTAAGTGTATGACAACTATTAATTATTAATGGAATCCACGTCCCTTTATAGGGATTGATGATATCCCCTTGAGGAAGCTTATAAGTTTTGATTATGTCAAATCCTGCAGGTGGATATTAGTATCCAACATAATGAATAAGTTAAGTGGAAGGTCTCAAGGAATTTTATAGATATTGATTAAATAAATTGTCAGTAATTTATTTTAATTAACGGGTATCTATAATTTAACGTGGGGAGATGAATAAACATTTAATAACATGGAATTCGAAATATAATTTTGAGATATAGGAGGAAAATGCAATTATAATTCTGTAGTGGTATGAATTATAATTTATATAATTCGGAATTGATCCGGGCTGGATTAGGAATCCCGAATTATATAGGAAGCTCAGCCCATACTTCGCCTAAGGGTCCCTATCATTGCCTATATATACACTGCTATGCCTTCTAGGTCAGACACAACTTGATATTCGAAAGATTGAGAGAGGTTCTGTGAAGGTAAAGAGATCACGTTTTTGAACCCACCCTCAATACATGATCAAGGTGCAATAGGATTAGGATAGAAGATCTCGAGGTCAGTCGAGCAAGATCATTCTAGTCCTGCTCAAAATTTGATCAGGATCAAATAGTAGAGATAATCGAGATCAAACCAGACAGATCTCGAAGGTATGAACCCTAATTTTGCCTAGTAGAGTTTCATATTTTTTTTGTTGTATAAATTGTACGCGTTCATTATTGGGTCTCGATAATCGATACCTAATAGTTTCTACCTGTAGAGCATTAGGCTTTTACATGTTCAATGTGCTATTGTATGTTTACAAAATCATGCTTCTACCAATAGAGCTATATATCCTATGTCAGTGCAACTTACTATTGTTTTCATAAATTTTTTACCTCACATGGACTTTGGAATAACTTCATATTGCCCTTATACTATTGTGAATATCAACTTAAGCCCATATCAAGTGGAACTTAGAATCACTGTAGTAGTTTTAGAATCATTGTAGTAGTTTCCTTTCCGTTCAAGCTTTATTGGACCCAATACATCGAAACCGTTTACTCAGTAATCACCGACCTTAAACTTATGGTCACGTTCCTAACCTAAATGAAACTTTGAACAATCCGCATGTTGTATTTATAACGTGTGCATATTTGAGCGTATGATTAAAATAGATTTCATACCTTATATGCATATTTGAACTAAACTTTATATTTATAAATTGTCCATCTTATTGGTTGGTTAACCCATGTGCTAATTGAGGGTTGTTGGAATTAGCACGGGCTCTAGGGTTACCTTGTACACTTCCGAACGAATTCATGACAACATAGTGATAGGCGAATTGAACTTCGTGAATATTCACCCATGTAATAGATGTTAATAATTATAGATTATATTTGGGATGTCTTGATCCATGCTATGACTTGAGGCAACCTAATATTTTGACCTGAAGTGATGTCTTGAGCCGTGTCATGTCTTGAACCGAGCTATGTTATTGAGTTGCGTCGTTTCCACTTTTCATTAAGTCTAGTTGTGATTGTGGAAAGTTTAGGTAGTCATATTGCTATTCGAACATTATGAGCAAGAAATCTAGCAATCACAAACATAATGATTGGGAGCATGATGAATAGAAGCTAAGATTGGGAACGTTGAGATTAGGAACACAGTGATCGAGAACATAACAATTGGGATCATAGTAAATGAAAACATCATGGATATACTAGGGTAATAGAATTGATGACTTAACATTGACGTGGTACTTAACACAACCAGAGATTGATAAACTGATGTAACGGACCATTGGTTAACAACTTGTGATGACATTGACCAACAAAATTGATGATTTGACGCGATGTTGTGCTTAATACTAATCTCGTTTATTTTTGCACTTATATTCATCATATACTTGAATTAGGTAATGGGTAAGATTATTTATTGAGATTCATAGCTCATGATGCTACTTGTCTGAAGGTGACATTTCACGCTAGGTATCCATAATGGGACCGAGGACCCAAGCTATCAGGCTGACGTCAATGCCGTCGATAAAGACTCAACTAAACCATGGTTTAGTTAATAGTGAACGCGTTGTAAGTTCTTTTTGGAAGAATTTTTAAATGTATTACCTTTTCTCAAGACTTTATATTCATATTCAATATATTGAAATATAAACTATATATTTTCTCTGTTTTAATGAAATGATAAACAAGTGAATTCTGAAAATTATTGTATTAAAGTTTCTCAAATTGTTACAACTTCGTATCAGAGCTTAGGTTTTTCTTACCTCAGGACTTTGGATAGTTGGGTGCACTTTTGAGAGCATGAACCTTGGGTATATAATTATGTGTTATATTATTGTTCAATATATTAGAAGTCTAACATAATATTTTATTAGATGCCATCTAATCCTGACCATGAGGACATGCCTGACACTAACTTGGGCAATGATGAGATGGACGAACCACTCGCCTTTGCCATCGCACCACAAATAGAATGGGACAAGAAAGATCCCGAACAACTTTATTTCGAAGAAGACAACGAACAAAAAGCAGAACAAATGGAGGAAACTCTAAGCAAATTGGTATACCCTACTTTTCTAGAGTAGATAGGGGTAGCTATAGATGTCATGGGATGGGGACATTGGAATTGGAGAACTGATTACACCCCTTGAACAATGGTGTATGTCAAGACAACATCACTAATTTGCTTTTCGTGGAATGCCAAGGGGGATTCTCATTATCTTGGGCCCATAACTATCATCGAGTACTTAAACAAAGGACAATACTTGTTGGACGTGTTGATTGGATTCTGCCTGATGGTGGGAAGCTTTGTATCATGGGAAGGGGTCCAACAAGAAAATGGGGCATATGAAGAGAGGATTGTTAGCGCATATGACGGGCTATACTTCTATAGCCTTGCTACCTACACAATACTTCTTACTTGATCGAGGATCACCGATGACACAATCCATGGCAACTGGACTCATGGTACTATAAAGTATAGCAGAAGTGCTATGGTATACATGAGGCTACTTGGGAGCAGAAGTATGTTCTAAGGAGGTATTTCCTAGTTTGTTTTATCCTTGATGATAGTTGGGGCATGTAGAAGTAAGGTAAAATTTGGGACTTTACCGTAAGACAATGTTTATACACAGATTGGTATGAATATCAAGCATGTGGCCAATAGGCATCTTTTTTGTAAACATGGTAGTAGTATGATTGATGTATGTGGTGATGTTCTTTTTGTACCACATCATCTCTTATTATGTAAATCTGCAACTCTGAAATGAAATACTGTTATCTTTCATCATTGTCTTTTTAGATTAAATCTCTCTAATTTTTGGAATGGTTGACACATGCAATGGAGCGAATACTTGTGACCACCTCAAGGTCAACGTTAATCCCAACCAAAATGTCATCCTAAGACTAGTTGAAATCACAGAACTCCTATGAATAATAATTATAGCAGCCCAACCTGCACCACAACCCCAAGTCCCTTAACCTCGAAGACCGCCTAACCATAGTGTTCTTCTATCCGAATTTTGCAAATGCCGACCACATAACTTTTTTGGAGAACCAAATCCCACCATAGCCGAGCCATAGCTAAAACAAATAGAGAAACGACTGAAGATAATGGACTTATAAGGTGGCGAAGATCATATTGCATTGGCCATGTGCGAAATGTAAGGGGACATGATCAAAACTACCCAGGATGTAAACACTATGACTTTGGAACAATTCAAAATCCTCTTTTTGATAAAGTACTCCCCTATAGTCGTCAAGTAGGCCTTAATTTAAAGTTTTTAAGCCTCAAACAAGTAGACATTCACACAATACCTGAACGCTTTGACAAGATATTGTGTCACGCCTCATAATTTGTCCCCGTGATCATATCTAGGGCAAGAAACTTCGAGTGGGCACTAGGCCCACACTTGAGAAGACATGTGATGTCAAAAGAATTTGACACATGCACGAGTAGTAAGCGATGCTTTGATGCTAGAACAATAGGCCACCCATTCAAAGAGAGCACAGGACCCGAAAAGAAAGGGTCTAGTGCCCATTGAACCAATCAGAAGTAACAATTGAGGTTATACAACACCAAAACCTATTAAAGCAACAACTAGAGACCTCAACCACCATACAATCATGGGTGTAACCAGTACTCCAGCCAAAACTAATATGGAAATCAACAACAAAACACGACACAAGGAGTTTGTTACCATTGTAGGAAAGACAAACACTTCAGGAATAACTGTTCTCAACTAGTTGGAGGATTGGGAGCCAACTAGCTACGACTAGGGAAGGTACCCAGAGGGATCTCAGTAAGGAGGCTGTAATAAACAAAGGAAGAATTGGTAGCAATAGTCAAGGAAACATCTGACGCAAGAAAGGCCAATGGACTAAGTAGATCTAATTAGAATGTTGGAGGCAGGATGTAAGCCCTCCAAGTAGAAGAGGATCTCCATTCTTGTTTATAGGAATTTGTGATGTGTCTGTGCACAAACTCAAGTCCATTCCTTGTATTCTCCACTACCTATTTTGGTTTGACGTGATGTTTTCCATACTTAGTTGGCTTACACAGCTCATAGTTAAATAATCGATTATGTGAGGACCTGAGGTTCGACCTCTTATTTTTATTATTTTAGTTACTCGAGAACTTATGATTTTAAGTTTAATATTTTGATTATTTTAGTGGCTTAGAATGCTGGAGCCTGATGCGGGGATGTTAGGGACTTGAGGGGACTAAGTGTAATTAATTGAATTTTAATTATATAAGGATTAGGAAATGCTAATTGAGATTATTTAATATAATACGCAGCTTTTATATTAAGAAATCTCTAACCGTAAAAGCTTGAGGAGGTAGAACGGGTGCCTAGACGAAGAATTCGTACGATGAGGTCAACTAAGAAGTTGTAGAGGGCATTGAGAGCTTTGCATTGAGCCTGGAGTATTCGAGAGGTTTTCAATCACACAAGTGTTTTTTGTGTTTCATTCAAATAAGGTAGGATTTCATGTTGATTTACATTAAAGTATTGCATATACATTGGTTGCAGAAACGAAGGCCAAAAATGCAATTTGTTCGACAGAGCAGATTCCAAAAATTTAACTAGGCTGCTCGAGCGAGCTATAGGCCTCTCGAGCGACATCCTTAAATTTTTGGTAGTCTGTTTTGGACAGTAGGCTTGTTTTGGTGCTTAATTGAGCTCTTGGTTGCTCGAGTGGCCTATTGAAAGACAAAATCTGAATTTGTGCACACTTGGCCTATTCCTTGCCTTTCGGTCCACACGGGGTTACTGTTTGAGTCTGCTTGTGACTAGTAATGGTACATATAAGCATGCATGGACATTGGATACCGGGTAAGAGATGGTCGTCGGTCTAGTAGCCTGTAAACTCTACATGGGAGTCCTTGAAATTCCTCCAGTGAAAGACCTAAAAACAACTGGGTAAAGAGATGGCCTGATAGTAGGAGCGTCCCATGAACTTTATGATAAGGGTCCCCGATGTGGGCAGCCTGCGGTGCAAGACCGTCGAAATTTTGCATGAGTCGCATGATAGTGTCATGGTTGTTAGTTGGTGATTTATGTTGTAGTTGTGCACATTATATTATTGAATATGGACATGCTTTATTCACTATTTCGACATTGGAAATACTTATGTTTAGATATTCAGTTGGAGGTTTTGAGATTTTTTTTGTTTATTTGTTTAGGCATTGTGGGCCTGTTTCTGATTAGTTTATGTTCAGATTAGTTAGATGGACTAATTGTTATATGTCAGACCTTAGATTGTTATGACTTGTCTCCAGACGTTCCATGCAACTATTTATGAAATTTGGTTAGAACGAGTGCCTGATCACCGTGTTTTCAGGTTGGAGGTTCGAGAAAGTTAATTGGAATTAAGGTTATGTTAAGTTTTTGTTTGCGTTGTTCCATTACTTATTTCATACCCTAAAAATTTGGGTGTGACAGATTTGACCCACGTTGCCTCAATTGTGATAATATCCACAGTCAAGTGTGGACTCTGGTCATATGGGTCTGCTCTCGATCGTAGGTGTTGCTAATCAAAATATTTGTAGCCCCATGTCAATAAGGCAAGAATAATAAAGAGACTCAAGCTTTCAAGATTATGGCCCTTCTCCAACAACTATTCAACCTTCTCTCTCAGAGTCCCATTCACTTTTGGACTAGTATGATGACGCGGCAAATTATGCAGACTTGCATTAGGTACAAAATCAATCTGACGTTATATGTCCCTCATTGGAGGTAGTTTATTTGGTATGTCATCAACAACGAGCTCCTTAAACTCATCAAGCGATTATATTTTCTTAGGAACTTGCACATCTATCTTTCCTTTTTTAAACCACCAATGCTTTAACCACCATTGCAGATACCTCTTTTGAATCCTTGACATATTTTACAACTCAACTTCCACTCATTATAGCTGGAAAGGTTAACCCTCTTCTTTAGGTGGTTTGAAAGACACTTTTTTTTTGAAGAGCCCATAGCAACTTTATGGGCTACCAAGTAAAATAGTAAGTATTGTCCTGACCCTTATACGCAACATCCATGTCAAACTACAATGGCCTACTGAATAATAAATGGCTAGCATCCATATCCATTACATTACAAATAACTTTAAATCTATGAAAATTTACAATTTAAAGGGGTAATTGACAGACTTCAATTATCTTTACCATGGGGGTCTTTTTTATCTAGGCATTGGTTTATGGAGGCTAATGTCGCTTGGCTGGTACCTTCATATGTTTTATCAAGCTCCTCGCAATAAAATTCTCACAACTCCCACTATCCATGATCAAATCACAGTTTCTAGTCTACGAAACAATAGGACCAAAAGTTGTTGCGATGTTGACTACAATCATCAATTTTTGAAGCAAATTTTTTTGGCCACACTACATAGTTGATGTTAGGGCTTTATACTAAAAGCCATGATTTTATATAATGGATTAATTTTTATTTGAATTTATTAAACAATTATTTTCTTTCTTGATGCAAATTTTTATGGGCAATGTTTGCATTCTATCGTATCATATTGTGTATGAATGTCTCTTATTCTACATAGTAGATAATCTGGTACGTAGAGTCTGGCTTACACACAGAGGATCAGATTATCAGTTCTTGTAGAATATAAGTCTTTGGTTCACAGTTTTAGGTAGAATTAGACACACCACCAGTAGGACTGTAACACA